>JBCFYV010001956.1:0-41933 GCA_039000515.1 Timema cristinae | reverse complement strand
GTCTCAGGTTGTGTAGTGGTGACTGAACAGTCTCTAGTTAGAGGTCTCAGGTTGTGTAGTGGTGACTGAACAATCTCTAATTAGAGGTCTCAGGTTGTGTGTAGTGGTGACTGAACAGTCTCTAGTTAGAGGTCTCAGGTTGTGTGTAGTGGTGACTGAACAGTCTATAGTTAGAGGTCTCAGGTTGTGTAGTGGTGACTGAACAGTCTCTAGTTAGAGGTATCAGGTTGTGTGTAGTGGTGACTGAACAGTCTCTAATTAGAGGTCTCAGGTTGTGTGTAGTGGTGACTGAACAGTCTCTAGTTAGAGGTCTCAGGTTGTGTGTAGTGGTGACTGAACGTCTCTAGTTAGAGGTCTCAGGTTGTGTAGTGGTGACTGAACAGTCTCTAGTTAGAGGTCTCAGGTTGTGTGTAGTGGTGACTGAACAGTCTCTAGTTAGAGGTCTCAGGTTGTGTAGTGGTGACTGAACAGTCTCTAATTTGAGGTCTCAGGTTGTGTGTTAGTGGTGACTGAACAGTCTCTAGTTAGAGGTATGAGGTTGTGTAGTGGTGACTGAACAGTCTCTAGTTAGAGGTATCAGGTTGTGTGTAGTGGTGACTGAACAGTCTCTAGTTAGAGGTCTCAGGTTGTGTGTAGTGGTGACTGAACAGTCTCTAGTTAGAGGTCTCAGGTTGTGTGTAGTGGTGACTGAACAGTCTCTAGTTAGAGGTCTCAGGTTGTGTAGTGGTGACTGAACAGTCTCTAGTTAGAGGTCTCAGGTTGTGTAGTGGTGACTGAACAATCTCTATATTAGAGGTCTCAGGTTGTGTTAGTGGTGACTGAACAGTCTCTAGTTAGAGGTCTCAGGTTGTGTGTAGTGGTGACTGAACAGTCTCTAGTTAGAGGTCTCAGGTTGTGTGTAGTGGTGACTGAACAGTCTCTAGTTAGAGGTCTCAGGTTGTGTAGTGGTGACTGAACAATCTCTAATTAGAGGTCTCAGGTTGTGTAGTGGTGACTGAACAGTCTCTAGTTAGAGGTCTCAGGTTGTGTAGTGGTGACTGAACAGTCTCTAATTAGAGGTCTCAGGTTGTGTAGTGGTGACTGAACAGTCTCTAGTTAGAGGTCTCAGGTTGTGTAGTGGTGACTGAACAATCTCTAATTAGAGGTCTCAGGTTGTGTAGTGGTGACTGAACAGTCTCTAGTTAGAGGTCTCAGGTTGTGTGTAGTGGTGACTGAACAGTCTATAGTTAGAGGTCTCAGGTTGTGTAGTGGTGACTGAACAGTCTCTAGTTAGAGGTATCAGGTTGTGTGTAGTGGTGACTGAACAATCTCTCTAGGGAACCAACCAATGTTTTTTAAACAATCAGACCAATTAAACATCATGACGCCATTAATTTAAATTTTATAAATATCACAACATTTTTTATTTTGCTTACTTATCCATGGATGGCCTCGTCAAAAATTCCGGGTTTTAGAAAAACCTGTGATTTAGTGAAAAAAATCATTTAGAATAATTTTGTGTTGATCAAAAGTATTATAAACTTTTTTTTATCTCAACATAAGATAGAAAATAATGTCTGGACATTGGAATTAAACCCGACATCTGTGTAGTTGCTCCTGGCTTTTTTTTCCCCAGCGTGAAATGTTATCCGAAGGCTGAAACACTTATAGTAGCTCAGTGGGGTGGTAAGCTAAATTCCCAAGATATATTTCCGTGTCCAGGGGTCATGTTCCCAAAAATATTTGTATCAAACGTGCATGGATATAATCCATACCTCCTATAGTTTGCTGTAGTATTGTGTTCAAGTGAACGGGTATTTCTTACATTTGTTTTAGTTATTGAGTAGCTTTCCAAACACCTTACCAATAGCATGATCTGTAATATTTTTTTCGCATTTATTTATTAAATTAAATGACCATCTGTTTTAATAACGCAACTTTAAAGGGATACATCCCCCCAAAAATCAATACATTCCAAGATGGACTGTATTATGCCCGAAACAATGGTCGGTGTTACCAATATAAAACAAGTGAATCTGTGTTATTGGCTCTGTCCTCGTTTGATCACTTACTATCAGCCCATGTTTTACTCGACACAGTTTCAGACTGATCCATTATGAAGCAGCAATGGATCCGCCGGGGGTCAAACTGCCGTCTCCTGGGTCTAGTCCCGGGCCCAGGCGAGCTCAGTTCACGGGAGAGAGAGCTGGGTGGGGGGAAGGGGATGGGGTGTGTGGGCGTCAGGGGAGGCGGGGGATGTACAAGGCTTACCAGTAAATACCATGAAATGTTATTTATTGTAATTAAGTTGGAGTTTTGGGGGTAGGAAAGAATTAATATCTAGCTTACACAATGGCCAGAGCCGTACCAAGGAGGTGTGTTTTGGAACAAGGGTGCGTTCACAATACTCTCGATAGTAATATCTAGCTTACACAATGACCAGAGCCGTACCAAGGAGGTGTGTTTTGGAACAAGGGTGCGTTCACAATACTCTCGATAGTAATATCTAACTTACACAATGACCCAGAGCCGTACCAAGGAGGTGTGTTTTGGAACAAGGGTACGTTCACAATACTCTCGATAGTAATATCTAGCTTACACAATGACCAGAGCCGTACCAAGGAGGTGTGTTTTGGAACAAGGGTGCGTTCACAATACTCTCGATAGTAATATCTAACTTACACAATGACCCAGAGCCGTACCAAGGAGGTGTGTTTTGGAACAAGGGTGCGTTCACAATACTCTCGATAGTAATATCTAGCTTACACAATGACCCAGAGCCGTACCAAGGAGGTGTGTTTTGGAACAAGGGTGCGTTCACAATACTCTCGATAGTAATATCTAACTTACACAATGACCCAGAGCCGTACCAAGGAGGTGTGTTTTGGAACAAGGGTGCGTTCACAATACTCTCGATAGTAATATCTAACTTACACAATGACCCAGAGCCGTACCAAGGAGGTGTGTTTTGGAACAAGGGTACGTTCACAATACTCTCGATAGTAATATCTAGCTTACACAATGACCCAGAGCCGTACCAAGGAGGTGTGTTTTGGAACAAGGGTGCGTTCACAATACTCTCGATAGTAATATCTAACTTACACAATGACCAGAGCCGTACCAAGGAGGTGTGTTTTGGAACAAGGGTACGTTCACAATACTCTCAATAGTAATATCTAGCTTACACAATGGCCCAGAGCCGTACCAAGGAGGTGTGTGTTGGAACAAGGGAGTGTTCACAATACTCTCGATAGTAATATTCACAATTTACCATCCGATTCGGTGGTTGTGTGGTCTAAGGCGTCAATTACGCAATAGAATAAACCTAAATAACGGGGAGCTCGATGTTAGAACCCTGGTTGGTGTACTGAGGGGGGCTGACTACTCTCTCTATCAGAGTGAACGCGGCTACACTGTAAATCAATTCTTCCGCCTACCTAACACATTAGTGTAATAAGTACATAATGCGTGTATTCCAAACGGGTGGTGAGACACGCTGACAAAACACTTACATTCCTTCACAATGCCTAAGTTCTAAAACTATTGTAATTTATCTTTGGTGCGCGGTCATTAGGGCTTAAGTCAAAAATATGAATTTTTCAGGAGAGCAAAAGCAAAGTTCAAAACATTATGTAAAATCTAATTATTGATATTATTTGTAATTGTTATTTTTATAAAACAATAAGTATATCTGAAGCATAAATTTATTTCTTGTCTGATCATTCCTGATTCTATATTTTGGACTTATTTTGACTTATGCCCTTTTGACTGCACACCTCTTCATGAAGTACTTTGGCTTTAGTTGTGTCTCTGTTACACAAAATAAGCTCACTAAAATTTCAAACGCAATAATAATAATTATAAGAAATAAATTAAGTAGTACTTATAAAATAGCAACTCATTTCTTTATTAATTTGGGTTTTTTATTCTTTACCAGAAGGAAAAAATAGATAAGAATATAACATTTGTTTATTAACGAAGTCAAAATTACAATTTGGAAATTAACAAGGATTAAATTTTTTTAACATTTCAGCATTTAACCGCTTAAGCATGTTAGGACATACATAAACCTTAGTTTTGGTATAGAATCATTTTATTAATTTTACATTACCAAACATACTAGAGGCATACCTGAAGAAATACATAGTTAACAAATAATCTCAAAATTCCACTTCTTTAATTTGGGACTACTCCAGTTCAACTTCCAGAAGGTCAGGATCCTCCACTTGGATAGCAGAATCTGTTGGGAGTTGTCTATAAAAATTGTGAAATACTGGTGGTATCAGAGGAAGTAAATCCATGAGATCCTTTTTCTTTACCTCAGGTATAGGAACTATGGACTTGTACTTTTGTGAACCTGTCCTATGGGAGGCCTCCCTCTTCTTCTAAAACTCATTGACTTGAAGGGTTCTTCTTCTGTTAATGAGTTCTTGTACAACAGAGTACCGTGGTCTGGAGTATACTGAAGCCACTGAACATTATGCCAGGAAAATAAGTCCCCATCCGAATTATTCTTCCTTAATACTAAATCTGTCTTGAGAAGCTCTGCAAAATCAAGAAACTCTTCTTGTTTCATTTCAATTACTTCAAATGGCATTTTCTTTCCAGTTGTCCTAACTAGCTGAAACCAATAATGAGGATGATAAATTGCGATTTTTAGTTTGTTTTTTCTATCATTGAGTGGTCAACATCACACTCCAAATGAGTGTGGCATGGAACAAAAAATGTATGGTTTATTATTTTGATATGTGGAAAGACAGTCATGGCCTTCATAAACATTGCAGCTACATGCGAATTTTTGTTCTGACCCCCGCAAGTGTCAGAATAAAAAATCACTTCTTCAATAGTAGAAGGAAGTTTGCCCACATGATTAAACAAACATGAGGCTATTTCATTTGCTCCTCGTCCTGCTGTTGCCTCATGCCACATGTGGTTGTAAGACTGACCTGTTACATTGTCATGAATAGTGAGATTGTAGGTCCACAACTGTCTTTTGTAGAGAGCAACAGACGAAACAAGAGGAGTGGGAGGCATTGCTGCAGATCAAAACTAAAACATTGCTTTCTATTATCTACTTTGCAAGCTTCTTTATCATTTGCTTTTGTCTTGTAAGCCAAATCTGCGGATTCCTGATGATTTTTAATTACGTTTTCAATAATTGTTTCTTCAGAGTCACCTGATGTAGTAGCTATTTTTAATTTCATATTCAAGATGTCACACTTGTGACATGTATCCACTTGAGGCTTCTTGAATGAGAGTTTCAAGGCGTGGAATTCTCTTTCATATATTTTTCTCGATGCTGGGTTTTCCACCTTTTCCGTATAGAGATTGTACTGTACATAATCTGTAGGTTCAGATAAGGTGGTAAATATTTTGTGGAGTTTGTGCGTCTTGTATAAGATGGGAAAGAAAGGATGTGGCTCCTTATTTTCTCTAATTCTTCTTCACTTTTTTGTGTTTATGAGGATTTTTACTACGTCTCGTCGGTGACCTGGTGGTCTAGGGGTAAGGTGTCAGACTTCTGTGCTGGCGGCCGGGGTTCAATCCTCGGTCCCGGCACAGATTTATCTGATTACCAAACCCTTCCTTCACCTCTGACAAGACATCTTGTGAATGTGGGGAATGCCAGGCCTCCACCGTGGTTCGGATTCCACGTTAAACTGTAGGTCCTCCATTTCATCTCACAATCACCCTACCATTACACATTAGCGTAAGTGCGTATGACCCGAACGGGTAGTAAGACGTGGTGCTAATAATAACACTACGTCTCTCTTCTTGGGGCGTTCCTGTGATGGTCCCTTTTTTATTTTGTAGAACCATTTTCACAAACTTCTCATGTTCATCTAAAGTTTTCAAAAAACAGTCCTTACAGACTATTTTTATTTCTCCTTTGATTTCGAAACAATATTCATTGGTTACACCTAGGTTTTCTAAACTATTTTCTTTCCTAGGCCTACTACTTCCTGGTTTTTTGCTTGAAACGTGTTTTGTAATAAAAGTTACACGTCCTTCATATGAACCAATACTCCAATATTCATTGAAAATTGATTTTCTAATGTCATTTTCTAGAAAAACAAAACACTTGTTTCCACAGTGCTTTAGTTGTTTCATTTGTCGTCCTTGTGTTTGTTTTCCACTAACATTAATTAATGGTTTTCCGGTATTTAGCAGTAATTTTCTTTCTTTCCGAATAGACCTAGCCCATGGACGTGTGGAATTATTCGTGCCAACAATTGAAACTATACCATCATTAGTCTGTGGACTCGTTACACTGGAGGCATCTACAGGATGCTCATGATCTTTTTTAAGATTAGAAGGACCACTTTTAACATTCTCAGTCGGGGATTTAGCTCGTCTTACCTTTAATGTGCGAGTAGTAACATCCTCCACACTGATGTCGCTTTCTGACTCCGGTACATAGGTTTTGTCATGATCGCTATCATCGTCATAGTTCATAATATCCATCAATGATGAGGCCCATTTTTCTTCCACTACTTCATCTGCAACTTCCTCCAAATCAGGACTCAGATGTGCTGGAAGTCTGTTTGTTGTGTAATTATTTTCAATGTTGCTGGTACCTGAACAAATAACAATAAATAAAAAATAAGTTTTTCGAATTTGTTCTTTTATTATGAAAATAATATTGTGAATAAAAAAATTAATATGTCAAAATATCTAAGTAAATGTAAAAATATATTTAATAATATCTTCCGTCTTTAAAAAGTAAAACAATACCTTCTCTCCTATTATGTTCCTTGAACTCAGGGCACAAGTTTGTGTTCAATCCCTTGTTTTCAATGCTGCTAGAACCTAACCTAAACATGTGATGAGAATATTTTAAATAAGTAAGAAAGTAGCATATAATAATTGAGGCATTGACATGGAAAAGAGTGTAGTGCTAAAAATAAAAAATAAAAAATTCGCATGGAGAGAATGTAAGTTATAGTGCCAATACGATGGAAAATATTGTATGTCACTAACCCATTTAAATTAGTAACCATGAATCCCGATAGGTAGCAGATGATGTATGTAACTTCATCCAGGCAGAGAAAAGGATGTAAGTCTATTGCTGGTAGGGTGACGTGTTAACCTATTGTTTACAGTGAATGAACAACCTGTCGATGCTTTAGTTATTAATAATTTTAATTCAATTGTATACTGTGTGAATCTAAAAAAGAATTTAATTAATGTTGTTTCATTTAAAAAGATTATTCGAATAAAAAATTCAAAACAAAACCTAAATTTATTATGTCGAACTCTGTCAATCCGCCTGATAAAACATTTCTTTTAACGTTCATGGATCCCCAATAACACGAATTTTATAAAAATATAAATATGTAAGCATTCGTAGAAAAGGTTAAAGTACTGTATTAAATTAAAATAAAATTAAAAAATAAAATTTAACTTTACCGTATTAATAAAAGTGGGTTTTATTGATGGTTTCAAAGTGGTTTTCCTTCTGTACGATCTCCTTTAAAATTTCATTTTTGTGACTTACATTTTTTTCGCATGTCAATGCCTCAATTATTTGATTACATTTTAAAATAATATTATTTACCTTCATGTGTAGTAATTTCATTTCTCTTGAAAACATCTTGAAATAATGACACACAGCTCTGACTGCCCGAGTCTCAAGTGAACATGTTCATTCCTGTTCTCCATGACGTAATCTCCATTCTTACCAACTGTACCACTCTTGGAGTAGTCATAAGGACTTAAGTCGACATAAGACTATAGAGCCAATAAAATGTATTTACGTAGTGAACGGTATTAAGGGCATATGTTGACTTACGACCTTAATACCAGGAAGGAAGTTATAAACTTGACTTAAGGCTATAATATCGATTTGTACAGCTAGCCCATTTTTAAAGTTTGACTTAAGACCTTAATACCAACCGGTAGCTCTGATTTGGTACGGCATAACCCGCCAAATGCTCAAAAAGTAACTTAAACCCTTATGGCCGTGCATCAAAGATATAACACCTTAAATCCCCATAATATTTTTTAAATTTTTGAATCCATCTCGGAGCGATTGAAATATTCCGTTGATCTCCTGTTGGGGGCCTTCCTTACGGGCCACTGCACGTAGAACACTACGGGGCCTTCCTTACGGGTCACCGCACACAGAACACTACGGGGCCTTCCTTACGGGCCACCGCACACAGAACACTACGGGGCCTTCCTTACGGGCCACCGCACACAGAACACTACGGGGCCTTCCTTACGGGCCACCGCACACAGAACACTACGGAGCCTTCCTTACGGGCCACCGCACACATCACACTACGGGGCATTCCTTACGGACCACCGCACGTAGAACACACCCAAAATGCATTCAATGGTAGAGACTCGTTATTACCGAAACCAAACTATTATTTAGCCTCAAGGAAAACAAAATAAATGAATTATTTTGTAATATATCTCCTCTGTTCTCCAAGATTTATATTTCCGTACAGTCGTAATATTTTCAGATCAAAAGAGAGGACATAGATTATTACTATTATTATTATTTATAAGCCAATCAACACAGTGAGGTCATTAAGGCCTTGAACGACATTAAAAACATAGTGAAATCCCCATAGGGAAAGACATAATAATTCACCTGCAGAATATACAGGTGAATACACAATATAAAAACTATATATGATTCAAATATAAAAAGAATAGATCTCAATAAGATAAAATACCCACTTGAGACACTTTATTGGAGTGTTCAAGTTGACTATTAGTACAAATAGAGTTATAGGCCTACACCTGCTAAAAAAAACACCACAGCTGTATACACTACATTAAAAGTATAGAATAAACATTTTAAATATAAGGCCCCCCATGCGGGACGGGGTTTAGAATAGTCCCGCAGTAACCCCTGCATTACGTAAATGGCGAGTTAATGAGGAGGGTTCTGTGCAGGACATACCTCGTGCAGGGCAGATCTATCCTATACAGTTCCTTTCACCTCCTTTTTCTTCCTTCCTTCTTCTCCCTTCTATTATTTTCTTTACTTCTTTCTTCCCTTCCCCCTGCCGTTCATCCTGCGCGGAGGCCTTTGGCTTCTCCGTTGACGACCTTGGCTATTAACCCGGCTCTTCTCGGACAATTACTGGTTACTGTTGCAACTGAGCTCCTGAATGAAAGTGCGCCGGTTGTAATATCTTAGTAGAAGGGCCTTAGGGATGACAATAACCGGGTACCCTACTTTGGGAAAAGATCGGTTGCGTTCATGAGGGCCCGAACGTAAAATTTGCAATTTCCTGCATACACTTGCTGCGACGATCTCTCTCCTGGCGATGCCCTATGCGAAGGTTGTCATGTCTAGCGTCGCATGGGGCCTCCCGTCGGGAGAATTAACAGGGCCACATGTGGTAGAACCAACTGGGATCACCCTGGGTCTACGATCAGAATAGTGTGCAGGTTGTCCCCAATATGAGGCATGGCCGAAACCTTTGTCACAGCTGATTCCTTACTGTCCGCTGGCACCGCTCTGCCAAACCTCACTGGCAACTCACTGCCCGACCCTTAAAGTACCGTACTAACAAGAGGCGGAAACGGGTAAGACCGTCCAGCCCTTTAGAATTAAAAATCTAGGAAGTGGTGAGGCTTCATCCCCGCTTTCTGGTATTGTCTAGATTAGAGGACGGTGAGACCTGAAACGTGCGAGCCCTTTTATTCTCGAAAGAGTGATAAATGCTGCTGTGACCTCGACTGCGAAGGTATTGTGTAGCTCTGTGGTGAGCTTGCACCTCAACATGTTACCGATGTTTATAGGATAGCCACAAAAAAGAATGGCCAAGAAAAGAAGACTGATACGTATATCCTTACATTTGCGACTTCAACCATTCCAAAGGTGGTCTTGGCAGGTTTCCACGTGCTCAGGGTCCGGCCGTATGTCCCTAACCCTCGGCGCTGTTTTCAGTGCCAGGAGTTTGGACATACGAAGCCGAGATGCCGTGGAAGGCCAACCTGTGCAGATTGCGGTAAAGAGGCTCATGATACACCGTGTGAGTCTCCTAAACTCTGTGTAAACTGCAAGGGTCCACATTCTTCCTGGTCTCAGGCCTGTCCGAAATGGAAGGCAGGTATAAAAAGTCCTGGAGATTCAAACTGAAAAGAAGATTTCATATGCCTAGGCACGAAAAGAATACCTATCCAGTCAAGCTCCGATATTTCAGAAGTCATATAGTAAGATTGTCAGCCAAAACATAAATTGTCCCAACTGCCATTGCGCTGTCAACATTTCGAAGACATCTTCTCGACCTGTGCCTCTCGTCACTACTCGAGATACTCAGTATCAACAAACGCCAAGATTTGTGCAGGAGGCGACGCCTCCAATGAAACCATCTCCACCACCTGTACCCCCGAGGTCCCCTCCTTAAGGCCCAACCCAGATCCCTCCTCGGGGCATTCCCCCAAGGCCCCCTCGAGGAACACCCCCGAGCCCTCCTCGGGGTCCTAAACCGTGTGCGGCCGTTGTCGAGCCGCTCAACCCCGCCTCAGGAACTCCGGAGCTTTGTATGAGTGGTGGTACAGGTGAGGTCGCAAAGGCAAGTCCCACTGGTGCCTTGAGGAAGGACCAGCAAGGGACCGCCGAAAAAATTATCATACAAAAAGCGTCGAGGGCCTTTACAAATCCTTAGCGCAAGGATCCGACTACCCAATCTCTCCAAAATAAACCGAAGCCCTCCTGAAGCGGGAGGTCCAGGAGATACTGGGAAAGGCAAGAGGACCTAAAAAGGCCCTCAACCAATTTGTATTATTAAGAGATAGTGTCATGGATTGCGAGGATAATTAAATCTTATATTAATTATGTCGCTACTACAATGGAATTGTAGGGGTTTCAATGCTCGTGTAGAGGAAATTAAACAACTAATTTCTTCCCTGCATTCTCTCATCTTGTGTTTGCAGAAGACCTACATCCCCCAAAATGCAACCCGATGCTTCGTGCATTTTTTTTTAGAAAACTTGATGTAAATAATCTCTTGTAAACTTATCTACTGCTTTAGCTGAAACGCCAGGAATTGGTTTTCTGGTCCTCTTATTTCCAGGAGTCTCAACGTCATCAATTCTCTTTTCACAGTAACTGAAATCAATATTTAGTCAAGAGCTTACTTCACCGAGCATGTCTACAGAAAGAATGACAAATAATGTTACCTAATTTTGCAATCCCTCATACCATTAAAAGGACACAAAGAGAATCGATAAATGATTATTAAAATTATAATAAAATTTGTTAAGTCTATTTGAAAACTTTTGTTATTTTTTCATCATCCAAACAACCGGTTAAAATTTTAGGCATATTTACAAAAATGTGTTTCTAACTTTAAATTTTAATATAGGCCAACTATGACAATTTTTTGAAAACACCATTATATTGTTTGATTAATAGCCTCCTAATTTGAGGTAAGGTTAAGTTACAGTATTATAATAGTAATATGCAATAGTTATCTATTTTATTTTTAAGTATTTAAAACTAGTAGAACCTAACCTTTCAAGCATCAACAAGGGACTTAGTTATCCCTGGTTTTTATTCAATTGTTAGCTATAAATTATTTTCAATAATTATGATTTTAGTGTGATTAGGTTCTCTGTATTCTTTTGACTGGGATGACGATATTAGCTCATTTATTATTTACTATTTTATGTGTAGAAATGTTACCTATGCGTTCCAATCCTCGTTAACATATATTTTGAAGGCTCGAGTTTAGTATGCAAACAGATGCTATCGGAAACTATAAATGGTGGGCACTACTAGCCAACATTCCTTGCAAAGGTAGAATTATGGAAGCAACTTTTATAAAAATACAAAATAGGCCTACTTAACATTTCACACTTCTCGAGCGGTAAGCCAGCTGATAAATTGGAACCACAAAGCTATTATAATCTTCGATCTTGTTGGTTGGGTTTAAAAAAGACAACCTAATTTCTTAACTAAAGCTATTCTCTTTCAAATGTTTTACTATAAAGTTAAACCACTATTAAAATAAGTTATGTTAATTTTAAAATATCTAAACTAATAAACCAATCCTACTGAAAACAAATTTATCTTATGTTTTGTATTAATACTATATTAACATCAATTTTCCTGACCTAGGCCTAGTCAATAGGTTAATATAACAATCTTAAGGTTAAAATAAGTTACTTATTTTATTGGTACACACGCAATATTAAATTTATAAAATATATTAAATATATATATAAATTATAATATAAATTAAATATATATCACAGCCACAAACACTTTGTAATTAATCATACACACGAATAAAGAGGTTCAAAAAATAATTATCCAATGTAACCACTTCCAAATACACTTTACAATTATTTCAAAGATCATACGTTTCAAAGTAGAGTATTTATATTATATTTAGTTTATTTTCGTCCGATCGTTTGTATAATTTGTGTTACATTGATATTAAAGCACGAAAACAAACACGCTTTTAAACTCGTTGGCTAGCACGCGGTATATTTTACTCCTTCAACTTAACTAAAATGAAGCTAGTATTTTAAATTATTTAAAAAATAAATGTTGGTTATAAAAATAACCGTTGTATAACTTTTTTGCTGATTTAAATTAGGGTTAGGCCGATGCTGATTATTAATCCGATTATCGCATAACCTGCGATTCCGATAGTCGGTGTTTGAATCTCCGATTACTTATGCCGATTATTCAAAATGTTTGGATATATTTTGAGTCGTAAAAATATTTAAAATATATATATATATTTTATACCTTTTCCCTCGTATGTGATCTTTGAATAATTAGCTTGATCTTAGCGACTCATGTTTGAAATAAACAGCACATCCAACATTCCAAAAAATATATATATTTACCATATACCTTTTTCCCATTTATGCACGTTATTTGAAATAAAAATACAAGTAACAAATTTATTAACCATCAAAATAAAATGTTAGCAGATCGGCATTGTTTTATATTGATTTGTTAAAGATAGTTATAAAATTAAATATCAGAAGCAATAATACCGTGCATATGCACTACATTTGTTTAACATGGACAGAGATTCTATTTTCGTTTTTTTAATGCTGTTTATTCAAAATCCTACGTTATAAACATTAAATATAAATTTTAAAACTAAAAGATAACTTTAATAATCTATTTCCACGTATACGTATATAAACACAACTTATATTTTGAGTTTACAATAGTCAGGGTAACCAACGTTCCTAAAATAACAAATGAGAACATGCATTTTTACCGTAGGTCATCATTAGAAATAAAAACACTCTCAGGTAACAAATCTAATAATCATAAAATAAAATATTAGCAGATTGGTGTTGTTTTATTTCGATTCGTTAAAGATGCCTAAAAAATGAAACATCGGCCGTAGTAATCTCGCACGTGCGCACATTTTTAAAATGAAAACGGTTTTTCTTTTAATGCAAGCCCAAAACTTTCCACTGGCAGGGAATTTTTTTTCTCTCATATTTCAATATGAATTGAATTAATATATATTAATATTTAAATTTTACCTTTTCTTTAATAGTTAAAAGTAAATTAAAAAAAGTTTCTTATAATATTTCTTATACAAAAACTAAAAATGCCTTTCGTTGCACGTATATAATTTATTTTATCATATTGGAGGTTTTTTTTTGTTTTGTTTTTTCAAATATGTTTCGGAGTAGTAAAAACAGTTTTGTGTGGGATTATTTTGCGATAAATCCAAATGATAACTCAAAAGCTGTGTGCTCATTTTGTACAAAAACAATTTCGCATGGGGACACAAGGTCAAGGGGCTTCACAACCTCTAATTTGTCAAGACATTTGAGTGTGTTTCACAGTGAAATTTCAAAAGGCAGTAAACCTGGTAAAACGGTAGCTGGAGATACGGAAATTTTTGAAACATCGCGGCCATGGCTCTTTGCAGTTGCTATAAATGGAAGTACTTGCTTGTGGAATAGAGAGATGTTCTCGATCACAAGTAGACGAGAGTGTCTGATCAAGAGGTTTTAATCTAGGACTTGAACGTAATTTTCTCGTTGCTGGAGGCGAAACTCGGCCTTTTGGTCACTAGGTGCCGATGATGATGGAGATGAGTCTTCCAGTATAACTATCTTATCAATTTCAGCGATAGCTTTGTAATGTTTATTCTTACATTCATCTTTTATTTCTTCTTTTGTTCACTTGGTTCTTATTTTTGAGGTGAAAACCTTGTCTACTCCACTCATTGATGAACTCATACGATCTTCTCTTTGTGACCTACGAAATTCTTTATCTTCTTGTGATACGCTAGTCATGTCCATCACATTTTGCCGGGAATTGTCAAATAACTCGACGAGATCACTTTTCCAAATCTGCCGTTTCACATTTGCTTTATCCGTGTTTCTCGATTTATCTCTACCCAGATGTTGGTATTCTTTGTACAGCTTTTGTATACCAGCACGGATATTCTCCTCCGCCTTAACGGGATATTTGCTTTCCTCAACACTTCCTTAGTTTAGTACTGGTAGCTTTAGCAGCATTCGAAAGTGTTTCTTTCATTTCATTGTGATGGTAAATAAAAACTAAAAGTATTTGTTCCTTTAAAGAGAGCCGACCTCCTAAAAACTCACCACTAGGCACCTTTTCTAGCAGCCAAATTGCTCTTTTGGTTCCCATTTTAAAGTTTAATTACCTGCCAAAGAGGAAAGAAATACATAAGATGCCCATTAGTGCAAAGCGCTTCAATATTAGAAATTTCACTAGTTTGAGATAAAAATGATCAATGTGTGCAGCCGCTGAATATTATCCGATCTTTTTAAAATTTGGCACATATATATTACATCACTGAGACTCGGTGTGGAAGCAAAGTCATATGGAAATCACATATTTGGAAAAATGAAACACCCTAATGTACCGGTATATAAGTTTGTATTTAATCTAAATCAGAATCGGTGTATTCTCCTTGTGTACAGAAATTTGTGTAGCTTGATTTTTTTTCGTGGATATTATATTTAAATTTGCTATTTATTATTGTGATTTGTTTTTGTTTAATGACAGGTTCAGTTGTTTTAACAGTAACAATATAAAATAATAACTAAACAATCTTAATATTTTAAAAGTTTCTATTTAAATGTTATTAAAACAAACCTATATTGGACATTATAAAACTAGTAAAAGTAACTTTTATTTTGCTTTAAGAGCCATTTTACTTTATACACTTAAAAAACTTGAAAACAAAAATATTCGACATCGGTGATCGGCCTATTCGGCAACAAATGATCGGCATCGGACTAATCGGCCCAGCTCTAATTTCAAATATATCTTCTTTATTTAAATTAAATACCCAAAGTGGAGCTTAGGAATTCAATATGGTGACTTGTTAAAGCGTCTTGTTTATTTTTATGACGCCAATACCCAACGCGAAGGCCACTGACATAGTCAAGCGGACGCTCTTCCCTCCGATCTCCGTACGCGAATAGTCTAATCTACACAGTGCCGTGAAGGTTTATCAGTTTGTCTTGGAAAATGGATTGATACAGACTGAAAGTATTAGCTGTGTATTACGCGTATAAAATGAGAAAACATCGGAAAAATAGAAGATACTATGTGCATCCTATAGTTGCTTAAAGAAGTGTGAAAGGCACTTTCACGACATTGTACATTGATTTGTGTGGAGATAGTGACAAGTTTTTTAAAACTATTTTCGCATGTCAAGTAAATCCTTTGATGAACTAATCCAAATTAAGTGTTTCCAATTTGAACAGGGTATCTATATCTCCAACAGAAATACTCGCAGTCACATTAAGGTAAGTAAAGAAAACCAATCATCGCTAAATGTTGTATTACTAAAATGATTACATTATTATAGAATATTATTATTATTAATGCTCATGATCCTAGCTATTCACTCATGTTGTGTGGTATGGAAGTAGAACTCTAGGATAAAAATGTGTCATATGTATAAACTGTTTTCTTCTGATATCGCAAGGAGACAAGATGAGTTTTGAGAAGACAATTATGGGGGCTGCTGGTTAAAAGAAGACTGTGGCTGAGGTGAAATTTGTGGGGGCTGCTGATCAAAAGATGAACGTACTGGACGGAAAATTTGTTGGTTTTGTTGATAATTGACATAGGTTGCGGGTAGGTAAAGTATTGGTTATCTATACTTATAAAATAACATGTCCTGACTGACTGACTGACTGACTGACTGACTGACTGACTGATTCATCATCGCCGAGCGCAAACTATCAAGGCTACAAGCATGAAATTCGGACTGTATATTCATTTTGTTATGTAGGCACCCACTAAGAAAGGATTTTAGAAAATTCCACCCCAAAGGGGTCAAATTAGGGGATGATAATATGTATGAAAGTCCGTCATTTTGAAAGTTACATAAACAAAATTTTGTATTTCGGTTATTGACGTAAAACAAATAAAGACGTGTTTCAGGAATTTTGGAAATTTTATTTAATAAGGGATGAAAAAGGGGGTGAAAGTTTGTATCGGACTTGCATTATTTTTGATCTGACTAATAAAACTTAAAATTGCATTAGTACAAGAATTACCTATCTTTACTTTTTTTGGGGGGGGGGGGGTTCGGGATTACTTTCCAAACTTACCTCGCTGTCGCTAAAATTCTCAATCTCACTCATAGTTGACGTCAAAAGTTGTCGTCACTTCTCCGCCCTCGATTCGTAGAGCTGTGAATCCTTTTGACCGGTCTAGACGCTCGTCCACTTTTTTGTCCCAGTCTTCACCCAGGACTTCTACAGCTTCGAGCTCGTTCTTCACTTCCCAATCTTCTTGAGAAGGTTCTTCTACAACAGCAACTTGGCCACCTTTCGCAGGATCGTCAAAATAGCTGGCTGAAAATCCGTTCCAAAAGTCTGATGATGATTGTTTTGATTGTTCTTCTTTTTGCTTCTTCAAAGCTGCTTCGACGTACATATACAAAAGATACAAAATTACAACAGTATCTATGGAATTCGCTGCACCAAGCTGTTGATGACTCTTTCTTCCAGCCGGGTACGTTGAAACATCTAGCGTTGCAGTAATGGTATCTCACAAACACATTGTTCGAATTGTATTCCTTCTGGTTCGGTAAAGTTAAAGTGTTATATATATAACTGATCCAAGATGTCTGAATTTCAATAGCCTTTTCTTCAATATATTCTTTAATGATTGTTAAACAGCCCTCTGAAGTTTTTTTGTGTAATAAATTAAAACATTTAGTGCAACCAGGATCATCAGAATATGGTGTTGATACGTAATAGACTCTCTCGTAATCACGAAGACCAGAAACTGTACCTAAAGCCATGATGATTGATTTGATATACTATTAATTCCCGCCAATATATTTATAGTAATCTATGCGAGCAAAGCCGCGGGCAACAGCTATCTAGTGTTCATATAAGGCTCAAGAGCATAGATTTTGAGAAAACGTGGTTTAGATGATTTGCTTAAAATAAGATAATTTACCCAACTTAAATGTGAGCGAAGCCGTGGGCAAACTCGAGTAAGTTAATATGATTATAAAAAAATGAATGATCGATTAATTCATTTAGCAAAATTAATAAACAAATATACTTAGAAACACTGATAAAATATACTTTGGCACTTAATTCAAAATAAAACAAAATTATTAAAATGGTGTGATCACATGTATGTGCTAATTAATAAAAAACGGTACGGGTACAAAAACTAGTACAAAATCTTGGCAATGTAAAAAGTTCAACACACAAAAGTGGTACTACAGGTTAATGGACGTGCTGCTATACCTTGGGAAGTAGTAAATTAAGAAAAGACTTATATATTTATATACTATTTATACTATATACTATACTATATATACTATTTAACTAAACACTACACACCTCGCCATCTATTAGCATCACTACAAATCATAACGGATGTTTCCGGATACAGCAAAACATATTTTAATAAATGGTCTAAAAATTAACTTTACAAAAAGTCATTTGGCCTAAAGTCGTTTGGCCTAAAAGGCGTTTGGCCTAAAAGATATTGGCCTAAAGGCGTTTAGCCTACACTTTAGGCCAAATGCCTTTTAGGCCAAATGACGGGTACCCAATATCCTACGCTTTTAAGGACAAAAATATCTGAACGTGAAGACATAAGTGATTTTAAATGTCATATAATCCTGCCTGCTAAACACCCTGTTGTTAGAGTGCTCGTAAAAGATCTACATGATAAGTCAAGCCATGTGGGATTTCAAGGATTGATTGTGATTCTGAGGGTACGGTTTTGGATTTTAGGAGGACGAAGAGCAATTAAGTCCATGATCTCAGAATGTGGGGTATGCTGAAGATATGAGTATAGTTTTTGAAGAATGGAATCTGTATCCCCTTAATTACCAGTCCATCGTGTGCGAGATGCTGTTCCTTTTGAATTGGTGGGTGTAGACTTGGCTGGACCACTTTTTCTAAAGGATACAGACAAGGGATGGGTATATTTGTTCACGTGCGCAGTGTATCGAGCAGTCCATTTGGAGTTGTGAAATGTTTATCAAGTTTATCAACGGATGCATTTCTACAAGCTTTTCGTCACTTTATATTAAGAAGTGGGTGACCCGTAGTAGTTTACAGCGACAATAGCACGAATTTTACAGGTGCTGACAATGTGTTTAAGAAGATTGATTGTAGTAAAATAGAGGACTGCTCTACACCACAAAGGATCCAGTGGAAATTCAATCCACCTAGCGCTACATGGTGGGGAGGATGGTGGGAGCGACTGATAAGAATTTAGAAGGAAGCTCTCTGAAAAATACTTGTCCAGTCTTCACTGAAATTTGAAGAAATGACAACTATCCTCTGTGATTGTGAAGCTTTGATGTATGATCGACCTTTGATTTACATTTCAGAAGACTCAAACTACTTAGAAACACTAACACCAGCAATGTTCATACAAGAATTGAAGGAAGTGGGTGGTCCTGATTTTTATGTTGCAGAGTCAACAAACCTTTGTGGCAGAATACAATATAGACAAAATCTGAGAGAAGCCCTGAGACAAAGATTTTGAAAAGAATACCTGTGTCAACTAATACAAAGAAGCTCTATGAGTAAGTTCAGAAAACTGAATTTCGGAGAGATTGTGTTAATTGACCGTGATAACATGAAACGACTTGACTGGCCTATAGCCAAGGTTCTAGAGGTGATAAACGCACATGATGGTGAAGTCCGGTTGGTTCAACTCGACATCATCGGGTATGTATCTCCGGCCTATCCAGCGATTCTACTCCTTGGAAGTTATTGGCCATGGCCCATGGAGAAGATTAAAAAATTATTTCCTCAAGGCAAGTGTCCATGGAAGACAAACCAAAGAAGAACGAAGAGATGATGGAGCCTGTGAAATGCAATAGTGGTAGTCAGAATGACAGTGTACCAAGTCTCTCCCAAAGGGAACGCATTGTGAAATCACCTAAAATATCAAATTTGTATATATCATAAGTTGAATTTGTTTGTAACTATTTCATTTGTTCATTTGACCATTCATGATTTCACAATGTTATTAATTTTTTTTTTATTATATGTGATTGAAATGAGATTGGAATTGGTTAAGTTAACTTGCTAGTCATTTATAAACACAGGGCTATGAGAATGTGAAAGAATCTGGAAAGAATTGTCCTGAATTTTAATGCGCATAAGTGTATGCAACACTTCAGATCGAAATTGAAGGTTTTTTTTTTCATTATTGAATGTTTTTAAAGTTGGTAAATTTTAGGAAGGCTTGATCTTAATTTTCTTTTCTTACCTGTGGCATCTTCAGTAAGCTTTCCTCAAATTTGTTACTTTTTTTAGAATTTTTTTTTTTTAGGTGGAGCTTGTTCTCTTTCTTCAAGATCTGTAAATAATGGCGGCTATTCTTCTTCTTCTTCTTGTATATCATCTTGAGTAGCAGATGCACCTTCCACGAGATTGTCTTGAGATTCTTTGGAAAAATGTATGTGTGTTGCATATGAGCAATCTTTCTAAAAACTGTAGCTGATCATGATAGGTGTATTTCGAAACTTTACTGGCACCTGATCCAGATTTTTCTGTTTTGTTTTATTTTTATTTTTTTATAAAGGTATCTCTAGCCGTTTTCCATCTGGTTTGCATGTTCTCCGCTAAAAATAAATAAATCAAATAAACTAACTAGGCTAATAGTGACCTTACGCGTTAAATAATAAGGCCCTAATGACCTCACTGTGTCGATGGGCCTATAAACTATAATAATAATAATAATAATAATAATAATAATAATAATAATAATAATAATAATAATAATAATAATCATCATCATCATAATGATGAAATAATATATTTGTTTTGTCTCTTTAACATTTTATATTTTAATAGGATATATATTGTTCCTTACTACAACTAATTATGTATTTTATGAATATTTTAATATGTTTGCTCTATATTTTTAATGTGGTGTATACACCTGTGTTTTTAACAGGTGTATACAAATTTTAATAAACATGTGTATATATTTTTATCTTGTTCTTTCACCTGCCCATTTTGACAGGTGAATTGTTTTTTTATGTCCCTCCCTTATTTTATTTCACTATGTTTTTATAATGTTTAAGGCCTTAATGACCTCATTGTGTCGACGTGACTATAAACCCTAATAATAATAATTATTATTACGACCAGAAGATAAGCCCGTTTATGGTAATATAAATTACGGGGAAATGACAACAGATTTGGACAGACAACCACTTATTTTAACGGTTAATAGTTTAGGATGTCAGGAAAAATAGTAGTTTTTCAGCAAACCCCGATTTTCACAGAGAATTTTCATATTTTCATTCTTTATTTAGTCAGCATCGTAACCACTATTGGCAGCATTGTCAATCTTTATTTTTTGCCCCGAACACACAACAATTTTATCTTTGGATAACTAGTTCTCTTTGGATGCTGGTCTTAACACATCTAAATTGAGATGCCTTAACTGGGGGCACATTTATTTTTTATTAGAATGTTGTTATCATTAATTCGCATTTAAATCAATAATATTGAACATAATTCGAAAATTAAAAGTTTACTTTGTTAATCTCGCGAAAATATTGTCTACGTTTGGTTTCGCGCACGATACATGATATTTAAAAAATAATGTATGTATTATAAGCGCATAAACGTCCGAATGATCTTGAATAATGATTAAAAAATAGACATTTTAACTAAATATGAGTCCTGGTGGGTTTTTTCTTTCAAATAATGGTTTTTGATGTTCATTTTGGCAAATAGTAATACGCCGGTCATAACACATCTAAATTGAAATGCCTAAACTAGGGAAATATTTATTTTTTATTGGATTATCATCGTTAATTTGCATTTAATATATAATATTGAGCATAATTTGAAAATTAAAAGATAATGCTTTTAATTTCGTGAAAATATTGTCTAGATTTTGTTTCGCGATGATAAAATGATGTTTACATAGGTTTTGGTATGTATTATAAGCTCAAAAATGATAAAATGATCTTTAATCTTAATATATAATTTGATAAGCCCATTTCCGGTAATTGAAACTACGAGAAAATGTCAACTGATTTGACAAAGGATCGCTCATTTTTAGGATTAGGCGTCCGGGATGTCGGGAAAAATAGTAATTTTCTACAAAAATCTGATTTTCCTAGAGAATTTTCAGCTTTTTATTCTTTGTTTAAATCGCCATGGTAACACTTATTTGTGCTTAATTTCATATTATATGTAAATAAAATATTTCTCTCTGGTTAAAAATAATGACTATTCTTACCCTAGTGGTTTGGTGCAACAAATAGATAAAGAGCTGGGTGAGGGGTTGTTTTAAAGTTCTCATATTTACGTGAAGGGGAAAAATATACGTTTTGATTCAAATTAAACACCGCTAGCTAAACTTTCAGTTAGAAAGTCTATAGAGTGCTTATTTTTGAGGCCTAGATCTTTTCCCAGTAAAAAGTTTATTATAATTTTAAGTGCAATAATCTGCAGCTATCACTGCAAGGATCCACTAGTGAAAATGCAAAAACCTAGTCCCATAATATTCTAATGTTTTGAAAATTGACATAAAAATAGTTTCGTTATTTTCCCTCCTAGCATGAATACTAATGATATCGTGCGAACGTGCATTTCTTCAAAGACTGCAAACCATTCTTGGACTCGTATAAACACCTCGCAGAATAGACGACATATTATTCGTAATGAATACACCGAGATTCAAATAGAGCAACATTTAAACGCTTTTGTAATTATCTCGATTGTGACTTAAGTCTGAATCTCTACTGCAGATGTTGACCCCTAGATCCTAACATCAGTATATGACATAACACTGACGCTCTCTCGCGACTTAATTTTTTACATCACTCCATGGTGTGCAGGCGCTTCACACACCGTTTCATACGATTGCGCTGTTGTGATCATATAACGTCCTTTGTGAACCCTCTGATGGGTTTGACTCAAAGTCTGTTCCACTGGATGAACACGAGTGCTCAGTAGTCTTGCAGACCACTAGCTACGAACGTCTCTCCTCCTATAAGTACGGGTGGTTAACTCTGCTATGAAAGTAGGAGCGGGGCCTCTTGAGGGGAGTTTTATCAGGGGGGACAAAGTTTATTTTGGGCCCCTTCCCTTCTCTATCAATCATCCTGTTTTTATCCACTACTGTTTTATGCCATAAGCTGTAAGGCCAAAAAGAGTATGTAAGATGACAATGTTTGAATGGAGCTCAATGTTGATTTTCTGCATTAGAAGCCTTATGCTCCTAAACTCCTTCCACGATAAATATAAAAAGGATAAAACGGATCAGAGAGATAAAGGCACATTTCAACATCTTTGTTTACTCTACACTAAAGGTAAGAAGAAAGAATTCACATTGAAACTTATTTTTATATTGCAATACAGATCAGAATACACAATAATTAGTAAAGGGTAAAGCCACAGTATTGGAGTGCTATGGAATGACACTCTTTAGCTATTTCTTTAATTATTAAAGCAAAACTATTCAACTTAAATAATTAAACCCCCCTGCGGGACGGGGTTTAGAATAGTCCCGCAGTAACCCCTGCTTGTCGTAAGAAGCGACTAAAAGGGGAGGTGTCTGTGCAGGACGTACTTCGTGTGGGACAAACCTATCCTATATCTTTCCTTTCACACCATTTTCTTCTTCCTTCACTTTCCCCCTTTTTTTCACTCTTCCCCCTTCGCTTTGTCTACCCTTACCTTTTTCTTCCTTTCCCCCACCGTTCATCCTGCACAGAGGCCTTTGGCCTTTCCGTTGACGACCTTGGCAACTAACCCGGCTCTCCTCTGTTTATTATTGGATACCACTGCCTTGAGCTCCCGAATGAAAGTGCGCTGGTTGTAATATCTTGGTAGAAGGGCCTTAGGGATGACAACCGGGTACCCTACCTTGAGAAAAGACCGGTTGCGTTCATGAGGGTCCCGGACGTAAAATTAGCACTTTCCTGCATACACTTGCTGCGGTGACCTCTCCTCCGGCGATGCTCCATATGAAGGTTGTCATGTCTAGCGTCGTATGGAGCCTCTCGTCGGAAGAGTTAACAGGGCCCTATGTGGTAGAACCAACTGGGATCAACCTGGGTCTACGATCCGAGTACTTTTGCAGGTTGTCCTCCCACTCATGAATGAGTTAATTGTCACAGCTGACACCTTACTGTCCGCTGGCACCGTACTGCCAAGTTCCGCTGGCATCTCACTGCCCGGCCCCTCACAGGGCCGTATTAATGATAAGAGGCGGAAACGGGTAAGGCCGTCCAGCCCTGTTTTGATGAAAAGCCAGGAAGTGGTGAGGCCCCAGCCCCGCTTCCTGGTGATGTCTCGAGTGGATGAAAGTGAAGATCTGAAACGTGTCAGCCCATTTATCCTCGAAAGAGTGATAAATGGAGCAGCGAAATCGGAAGTCTCAATAAGGAAACTGCGTGATGGCACCATCATGATTCAGACCACGACTGACACACAGTCTTCAAATATAATGGCCATCTCCGAAATACCGTTGAGCAATACGACTCATATACCGGTGAAGGTGGAACCTCACAGGTTCCTCAATGTTTGCAAGGGAGTGGTCACTTGTTATGACCTCGACTGCGTAGGCATTGAGGATATCTGTGAGGAGCTTTCCCCTCAGCATGTCACCGAGGTCTACCGTATCATTACCAAAAAGAACGGACAAGAAAAGAAGACGGATACGTATATCCTAACATTTGCGACTCCTACCCTTCCGAAGGAGGTCCGAGCAGGCTTCCACGTGCTCAGGGTCCGGCCGTATGTCCCTAACCCTCGGCGCTGTTTTCAGTGCCAGGAATTTGGGCATACGAAGCTGCGATGCCGTGGTAAGCCAACCTGTGCGGATTGTGGACAGGAGGCTCACGAAACACCATGCGAGTCTCCTAAATACTGCGTCAACTGCAAGGGTCCGCATTCCGCCTGGTCTCGGGCCTGTCCAAAATGGAAGGTAGAGAAGAAAGTCCTGGAGATACAATCTGAAAAGAAGATCTCATATGCCCAGGCACGCAAGGAATACGTATCATGTCAAGCTCCGGTATTTCAAACTTCATATAGCCGGATTGTCAGTCAAAATATAAACTGTCCCAACTGCCATTGCGCAGTTAATATTGCTAAGGAGCCAACGCGACCAGTGCCATTGGTCTCTTCTCGAGACAATTATGTTGATTCCGCGCCAACTTCTGTGGCGCCTAAATTTTTAAAGGAGGCCAAACCGCCACAACGATCGTCTCCCCCACCTATACCCCCGAGGAGACCTCCTCGAGGAACTCCCCCGAGCCCACCTCGGGGAACACCCCCGAGCCCGCCTCGGGGAACACCCCCGAGCCCGCCTCGGGGAACACCCCCGAGCCCGCCTCGGGAAACACCCCCGAGCCCGCCTCGGGAAACACCCCCGAGCCCGCCTCGGGAAACTCCCCCGGGCCCGCCTCGGGAAACTCCCCCGGGCCCGCCTCGGGGCATTAAAACAAGGGCGGCCGTTGTTGAGCCTCTCACACCCACCTCTGGGCTTCCGGAGGTGGGGACGAGTTGCGGAACAGTTGAGGCCGCTAAGGCGAGTCCCACTGGTGCCTTGAAGAAGGACCAGCGAGAGACCGCCGAAAAATTTTTTATTAAAAAAGCGTCGAAGGCCTTAAAGCCTTCGAACAAGGATCAGACTACCCAGTCTCTCCAAAATAAGCCGAAGCCTCTCCTGAAGCGAGAGGTACAGGAGAGACTGGGAAAGGCAAGAGGGCCTAAAAAGGGCCTCAACAAATTTTTATTCTTAAAGGATAGTGAAATGGATTGCGAGGATAATTAAATTTAATACTAATAACTTATGTCGCTACTACAATGGAATTGTAGGGGTTTTTATGCTCGTGTAGAGGAAATTAAACTAATAATTTCTTCCCTGCATCCTTCCATATTGTGTTTGCAGGAGACCCACTTCCGCCCAACTGACAGCCCGATGCTTCGTGGGTACGATGTATATCGTACCGACAAGCCATTCTTCGATCGGGCTAGCGGAGGTGTGGCTATACTTGCACGTAGCAATATATATAATAAGTCTATAAATATTGTATCTGATCTCCAAGTGATTGCTGTGAGTCTCTCCCTTCCTATAGAAGTAACTGTATGCTGCATCTACCTCCCACCAGGTGAACGTGTTTCAAAGAGGAGCCTAGAGGCCCTCTTTAAACAACTTCCCGCCCCCTATATTATCTTGGGGGACTTTAACGCACACAACCTGGTGTGGGGGTCTAATTATACAGACGCCCGCGGGAGGATGGTAGAGGATATTCTTGTCTCGGGAAACCTGGTGTTAATGAACACCGGGACCCAGACACACTTTTCCACCTTTAATGGTGTATCCTCTGCCATCGACCTAACTCTATGTAGCCCCGGGATCGCTGCCCACTTCCTTTGGGAGGTCCACTCGGATCTATGTGGCAGCGATCACTTTCCCATTTTGCTTTCGCTAATTGAAGACCCTCCCGGTATAGCACGTGCACCACAATGGGTGCTTAAACGTGCTGACTGGGATAAATTTCGCGAGCTCGCCGTATTTGTACAACCCCTTTCTCCGGACGTCGATGTTAATATTGCCCATTTTACTTCGACGGTCATCATGGCGGCGAGGGAATCTATCCCTAAATCCTCGCCAAACCCGCGCCACCATCCTGTTCCCTGGTGGAACGAGGAGTGTAGATTGGCCATTTCTGACCGTCGAAGAGCATTACGTCTCTTCCATCGGCGTCCTACCTTGGATAATCTAGAATCATTCCGGATTATGCGTGCTCGAGCTCGCCGTATCATTCGTGAAAGCAGAAGAGAGTCTTGGAGACAGTTTATAACTACCCTTACAATTTCCACTCCCACAACTAAGGTTTGGGACAATATTCGTAAATTACGTAGTAGCAAAAATACCATCAATAACATACCTGCCCTCATGTCAAATGGTACGCTTGTCTCCTCCCCTGTGGAGGTCGCCAATGTATTGGGCTCTATGTTCACCGCCATATCTAGCACTGCAAGCTACTCAAATGAGTTTGCAGCGCATAAGCGGAACATAGAGCGCCATTCTATTGACTTTGGTCAGAGTCAGGGGGAGGATTACAACTCCCCCTTTACTTTAGATGAACTGACCTATGCCATGTCCCAGGCGGGTAGCACAGCTCCTGGCCCCGACGACATTAATTATGAAATGTTGCGCCAGTTACCCCCTGCTGGACGAGCATGTCTGTTGGACCTCTACAATAGTGTTTGGGAATCTCGTCAGTTCCCAACACTGTGGAGGCAAGCAACAATTATCCCTCTATATAAAAGTGGCAAGGAAAAATTAGAACCAACTAGTTATAGACCGATAGCCTTAACTAGTTGTGTATGCATAATATTGGAAAAAATGATAAATAAACGATTAATATGGTATTTAGAATCCCGCAATCTACTATCAAATATTCAATGTGGTTTTCGCCGCAACCGATCTACGGTGGATCATCTCGTCCGTCTCGAGACGGCAGTTCGTGACGCCTTTCTCCATAAACAGCATCTTTTGGCAGTTTTCTTTGACTTGGAGAAAGCGTACGATACCACATGGCGGTACGGCATTTTAAAAACCCTTTTTAACTGGGGGTTCCGTGGGAACCTCCCTGTTTTTATAGCTAATTTTATGTCAGATAGACACTTCCGGGTAAGGTTAAGCAACACCTTATCCGATGATTTTATTCAAGAAAATGGGGTGCCTCAGGGCAGTATTTTAAGCTGTGCGTTGTTCGCCATTGCAATAAATGGCATTGTGGACAACGTACACCTTCCTGTCCGTTCATGCCTCTTTGTGGATGACTACGCAATTTATTGTAGTTCATCGAGTCTCCACAGGGCTGAACGGCAGATACAACTCTCTGTCAACAATCTATGGTCGTGGGCATCGCGTAATGGCTTTCGCTTCTCTTCAGCCAAGACGACGGTCGTCCACTTCCATAGATTACGTGGAATACAACAAGTCCCCAGTATTTTAATGAATCACGTTGTTTTACCTGTCTCGGAGACCGTAAAGTTTCTGGGACTTTTATTTGATTTTAAATTAACCTGGATTCCCCACAATCAAAGACCTGAAAGCGAGGTGCATAAAAGCACTCAACCTGCTTAAAGTGGTTAGCGGTCGGTCCTGGGGGCTGATAGGGAAACCTTGATGCGCCTGTATAGGGCCTTGGTAAGATCGAAACTAGATTACGGCAGTTTTGTGTATGCATCAGCGAGACCTTCGGCGTTGAAGATGCTGGATAGTGTCCACCATGCTGGCATACGACTGGCTACTGGTGCATTTCGTACCAGTCCAGTCGTCAGCATCTGTGCCGACGCCGGTGAGCCCCCTCTCTCTTACCGGCGGTCCTATCTTCTGGCATCTTACGTTTCAAAACTTCACTGCATGCCGGAGCATGTTGCCTACCGACCTGTGTTTCATCCCCCTAACCGTGTCTTGTATGAAACCAAATGGCGTAGTACAAGGCCGGTTGGGATCAGGATGCTATCGGTATTCGACACGTGTGGGATAGTCCTGCCAAAGGCTATCCCCACATACCCAGGTCGAGTTTCTCCTTGGAAGATTCGCCTACCTCAATGCCATTATGATCTTGCCAAGTTCCCTAAAGCGACCACCCCGCCGATTATATATGAGAGGACATTTAATGAGCTCCTCTCCACTCGCTTTCAGGGCTTTGAGCGCATCTATACGGATGGCTCCAAGTGTGGGGCTTCCGTGGGATGCGCATTTGTTGTGGAGGGAAACAATTTTAAATTTGGTTTACCTGGTGAATCCAGTGTTTTTATGGCTGAATTATACGCCATTTTTAAATCTCTGTGTTTTGTGTATCGTAAGTGTCACCGTTCTGTTCTCATCTGCACGGATTCCATGAGTGCTATGTTGGCATTGTCCACTCTCTACTCGTGGAATCCTCTCGTGCAGATGATTCACGAACAAATTTTAAAAATTGATTCATTAAGCACCCGGCTCGCCTTTTGCTGGATTCCTGGTCACGCTGGTCTTCCAGGAAATGAACTGGCGGACCAGGCGGCCAAGGAGGCAGCACGTATGCCTCCGGAGGCGAGTTTGGGTGTCATGTTTTTAGATCTAAAGGGTTATGTTCGGCGTGGAGTCTTACGCACCTGGCACGAGCAGTGGGTCTCGACCCCTGCTCAGAACAAGCTGCGGTCCATCAGGGACGGTGTGTCGCGATGGCCCTCTTCTATACGAAAGTCTAGAAGAGAGGAGGTCATCGTGACGAGACTCCGCGTCGGGCATACTGCATTGACCCATAGTTTTTTACTAAGAGGGGATCCACCTCCAGTGTGTGAGTTTTGTGATACTTCCCTTAGTGTGCATCACATTTTGGTGGAGTGTCGCAAACTAGCCCCTATCCGTCTGGCTCTTGATTTTAAAGGTGACTTACGTTTTTTATTACGCGATAGTGCGGATGGAGTTATTTGTTTACTCCGTTTTATACGCCAGGCGGATCTTTTTAATGCCATTTGAGTCACTTTTATAAAGTGGCTCTTTTGGATAATATCTCATATTGAGATCTTTTTAACAGTTTTATTACAATTTAACATGTTGTTTTGTCTTTTTAACGTATTATCATTTTAACATGTTTTGTCTTTTTAACGTGTTATATTTTAATATGTTTGTTTTGTCTTTTTATTAGAGTGATACACTTGTGGTTTTTTTTTAGCAGGTGTATGACTTAATTTATACCAAGAATCCATTTGAGCACTCCTATGGAGTGTCTCAGATGGTGAATGTTTTATCTCTTTCCCCTATGGGGATTTTATTATGGTTTTAATATATTTCAAGGCCCTAATGACCTAGATGTGTCGATGGGCCTTTA
The DNA here is from genome assembly GCA_039000515.1 of Timema cristinae. Classification (NCBI taxonomy): domain Eukaryota; kingdom Metazoa; phylum Arthropoda; class Insecta; order Phasmatodea; family Timematidae; genus Timema; species Timema cristinae. The sequence goes on along the minus strand of JBCFYV010001956.1, from coordinate 12,651 downwards.
AACCACAATAATAATAATAATAATAATAAATAATTAAACAGTCTCAGCATGAAGCAGATAGGTGACACCTTTTTTTCAACTTGATGGCAAAATTTTTGCATTGTATTAAAAATAACTTGAAAAAAATCTTATGTTACGGAAGGACAAAATAAAGACAAAATAAACTCTTGTGAAAACTTTATATTAATTCTCCTCCTCTTTACATTGCAGAGTGCTAGTATTTGTTGTGGATAGTTGTTTGTGTATGTAGTTTTTAAAGATTATTTTAAAAAAATATTAGGTTTTTTGTTTTTTCAAAATCAAAACAAATACATGATACATGTATCGTTACGGAAGGGCATTTTTGTCACACTTTTAATTAGTTAATATGTTCGCGTTAGTTCGTGGTGTTAATAGCTGTCTAGACCTAAGAGACTGTCCAAATGTAAAAGAACTGGGGGTGGTGTTCCCTAAACGGGTTTCCACTCTTCCTCCACGCAATTGTGGGTTCACTTCCTCTAAATTCAACCTTTACAATTCCTAATCCATTAGCGTAATTAGTACTTAAGCGTGTAACCCGAGCCGGTAGTAAGTCGTGGTGTTAAATAATAATAATGTTTCAAAATTGTTGCTTTAAACCAAAGTAAAGTTTTTTAATTTAGCATAACTTTGTTTTTTGGAAATAAATATTTCACTGCCCCTTTGGTTTTTATCCTAGAGTTAGTGAACCCGCAAACAAAATCGGAGTATGTAGTTTGTAAGAAAATAATTAAATGATAAAGTTTTATATTCAGTATTAAAATTTCATACAGGCCTACACATATTGTTATGGAAGGACGATTTTGTTGTAATTGTGTTAAAATAATTTAAAGGCAATGTTTTAAAATGTTGTGGTAATTATTTTATGAATTTGCCATAGTATAAATCTTGTGAAAAAAATTAACAAAAATATACTAGCCCAAATTAAGGCAAAAACTATTTGTCTAGCATTCAGTGCAAACTTTTATCTACATGATAACTTAGTTTTGTTACAAGAAATATAAAATTATCTCGATACCGGTACACATAAGGTACTATATGTTAAATAAATTATTAGTTGGCTTGTTTTTAAATACATAGCTCAATAATATGCTAAGTTTATTTTTCCAGAATGTTACTAGGGCTAGTGAAGCTGTACCTCTCAAAAGCTTTCAAACATGATATTGTGGTTACTGGAAGAACTCGAAAAATATCTTTCATATCTTCTACTGACATATTGTCTATCATCTGGTTGGAAACACTGTCTTACTTGTATCAATACAATTCATCCTCATAACTTGGAACTCATTGTTTATATGATGCAGACGTAAAGAAATTCCTCTTGTTTACCTTGTTTACTAGATACAAACTTTACAATTACTTTACAAAAATAGCTCTCCTGATATTTTTTTATTAAAGTTTTTGAATCACAGCATTTAAATTAATTGATAAGGTGATGTTTGATCCAATACTTATATTAAAGGATGGTTAGCAAAAAAAAAAAAAAGCCTGAACCTCCACAAAATTAATAACAAAATGAAAACTATTGGAATGTATTCGGTATATGTTCCTATACATTCTCTGAAAATTCCCAAGTTTTCCCATTCCGGGAAAAATCTGACATCTTGGAAAACCCACCCTGATTGTAAGGTTTCACTTAAAATTAAATATCTCTAGAACCGTTAGTAATAGAGAGGCCTAATTTAGGTCAACGTATCCCTATTGAATTCCTCTATAATATAAATATATATTATGGTGATTTAGGTCTTTAAGTCCCCCTGCGGGACGGGGTTTAGAATGGTCCCGCAGTAACCCCTGCATGTAAGAGGCGACTTAAACGAGAGGCTTCTGTATAAGACGTACCTTGTGCTGGAAATGCTATCCTATAGCTTATCTTTCAACTCCTTTTTTCTTCTTTCCCTTTCTTTCCATCCTTAATTCTTTCTTCTCTTCTTTATTACCTTCCCCTGCCGTTCAGTCCTGCATGGAAGCTTTTTGGCTTCTCCGTTTACGACCTTGGCAGCTCCTCGGGCAATTACTGGATTCCTCTTCACTTGAGATCCTTCATGAAAGTGCGCTGGTTGTAATATCTTGGTAGAAGAGTCTTAGGGATGACAAAAACCTGGTACTCTACCTTGATAAAAGACCGGTTGCATTCATGAGGGCCCGGACGTAAAATTGGCACTTTCCTGCACCCACTTGCTGCGATGACCTCTTCCCTGGCGATGCCCCCCCCCCCCTCCCCAAGCGCTCAGGGTCCGTCCTTGGGACCCAAACACTCGGTGCTGTTTTCAATGCCAGAATTTTGGGCATACGAAGCTGAGATATTATGGAAAGCTAACCTCTGCGGATTGCGGACAGGAGGCTCGCGATACACCGTGTGAGTCTCCTAAGTTCTGCGTCAACTGCAAAGATCCCCACTTTGCTTTCTCTTGGGTTTGTCCCAAATGGAAGGTGGAGAGTCCTGAAGATTCTATGTGAAAACAAGATCTCTTATGCCCAGGTATGCAAGGAATATGTATTCGGTCAAGCTCCTGTATTTTAGACATCCATCTTATAGCCAGATTGTTAGCCAGAACATACATTTCCACAACTGCCATTGCACAGTTAATCTTGCTAAGACGTCAACATAACCTGTGCCTCTCGTCTCTACTCAAGACATGCAAAGTCAACCAGCACCAACTAAGGTGGCTCCAAAATTTGTACAGGAAGTGACCCCTACAATGTAGTTGTCTCCACCACCTGTATCCTCGAGTAGTCCTCCGCGAGACCTTCTCGGGGTACTAACTTACGCGTGGCCATTGTTAGTTCATCAACTCTAGTTTCTGAATATCCGGAGGGTGGAGCGGGTGTCGGAACAGGAAAGGCTGCAAATCGAGTCCCACTGATGCTCAAAGGAAAGCCCTGCGAGAGACCACTGATATTATTTTAAACAAAAAAAAGCGTCTAAGGCAATAATTCCTTGCCGCAAGGATTAAACGGCTCAGTCTCGTCTAGAGAAAAAAAGCCTCTCTTGAAACGAAAGGTCTAGGAAAGACTTCGAAAGGCAAGAGGACCTAAAAAGGCCCTAAATCAATTTTTATTTTCAAGAGATAGTGTTATGGATTGCGTGGTTGAATAAATTATATTAATACATAATGTCGCTACTACAATGGAATTGTAGGGGTTATTGCGCTCGCGTAGAGGAAATTAAATTGCCAATTTCTTCCCTGAAGCCTTCAATCTGAAGTTTTTAGGAGATCCACTTCCGCCCAACTGACAACTTGATGCTTTGTGGATATGATGTAAATCGTACCGACAAGCCTTTCTTTGATCGGGCTAGAAGAGGTGTGGCTATGCTCGCACGAAGCAATATATATCGCAAACATATTAATTCGTGTCTGATCTCCCTTGCTATGGAAGTGACAGTATGCTGCATTTATCTCCCATCAGGTGAACGTGTTTCAAAGAGGAGAATAGAGGCCCTCTTTATACAACTTCCCACCTCCTTTATCATCTTGCCCCCCTGTGGGACGGGGTTTAGAATAGTCCCGCAGTAACACCTGCCTGTCGTAAAAGGCGACTAAAAGGGGAGGCTTTTGTGCAGGACGTACCTCGTGCAGGACAAACCTATCCTATATCTTTCCTTTCACACCATTTTCTTCTTCCTTCACTTTCACTCCCCCTTTTTTCACTCTTCCCCCATCACTTTATCTCTCCTTACCTCTTTCTTCCCCTCCCTGCCGTTAAGTCTTGCACAGAGACTTTTGACCCCTCCGTTGACGGCCATCGCAGCGAAAACGGGTCTCCTCTGTTTACTATTGGATACCACTGCTTTGAGCTCCTGAATGAAAGTGCGACGGTTGCAATACCTTAGTAGAAGGGCCTTAGGAATGACAATAACCGGGTACCCTACTTTGAGAAAAGATCGGTTGCGTTCATGAGGGCCCGGACGTAAAATTGGCACTTCTCTACACCCACTTGCTGCGACGACCTCTCTCGATGATGCTCTATGCGAGGGTTGTCATGTCTAGCGTCGTATAGGGCCTCTCGTCGAGACAGTTAACAGGCCCATGTGGGGTGGTACCAACTTGGGTCACCCTGGGTCTACGATCCAAGTACAGTGTAGGTTGTCCCCAAATACGGCATGGCCGATAGTATTGTCACTGCTGGCACCGTACTGTTAAATTCTGCTGGCACCTCACTGCCTGGCCCCTCACAGTGCCGTAATATTGATAACAGGCGGAAACGGGTAAGGTCGTCCAGCCCTATATTACTAGAAACCCAGGAGGCGGTGAGACCCCAGTACAATTTCCTGGCGATGTCTCGAGTAGAGGAATACGAAAGTTTAAAGCGAGTAAGCCCATTTGTCCTCAAAAGAGTGATAAATGGTGCAGCGCAATCTAATGTATCAATCAGAAAACTGCGTGATGGCACGATCATGATACAAACAATTAATGACATTCAGTCCTGAAGAGTAATGGCAATCTCGGAAATACTGTTGAGCAATACGTCTCATATACCGGTGAGGGTGGAAACTCACAGTTTCCTAAATGTTTGCAAGGGAGTGGTCACTTGCTATGACCTCGACTGCGTGAGCATTGAGGATATCTGTGAGGAGCTTTCCCCTCAGCAGGTCACCGAAGTGTATTGCATTATAATCAAAAAGAATGGACAAGAGAAAAAAACAGACACGTATATCCTAACTTTTGCGACACCGACCCTTCCAAAGGAGGTCCGAGCAGGTTTCTAAGTGCTCAAGGTCCGGCCGTATGTCCCTAACCGTAGACGCTGTTTTCAGTGTCAGGAATTTGGGTATACGAAGCTGCGATGCCGTGGTATGCCGAGCTGTGCGAATTGTAGACAAGACGCTCACGAAACACCATGTGAGTCTGAGAAGTTCTGCGTGAACTGCAAGGATCCACATTCTGCCGGGTCTCGGGCCTGTCCGAAATGGAAGGTAGAAAAAAAAGTCTTGGAGTTTCAATCCGAAAAAAAGATTTCATATGCCCAGGCACGCAAGGAATACGCATCTAGTCACGCTCCGGTATTTCAAACATCGTACAGCCAGATTGTCAGTCAGAACATTAACTGTCCCAACTGCCATTGCACTGTTAATCTCGCTTAGACGCCATCGCGACCTGTGCCATTGGTTTCTGCTTGAGACATCCGTATTGAAAACGCGCCAACTAAGGTGTCGCCGATATTTTCTTTGGGAGCAAAACTGTCATCTAAGTCGTCTACCCCAACCGTCCCACAGAGGAGCCCTCCTCGGGGAACACCACCGAGCCTCCCTTCGGGGAGCACCCCCGAGCCCTCCTCGGGGAAATAAATTACGTGCGGCCGCTGTTGAGTCGCTCATTCACGCCTCTGGGCCCCCAGAGGCCGGGATGAGTGGTGAAACAGGTGAGGCCATAAAGGCGAGCCCCACTGGTGCCTTGAAGAAGGACCAGCGAGAGACCGCGGATGAAAATAATATTAAAAAATCGTCGAATGCCTTAACAAAGCCTTCGCGAAAGGATCCGACTACCCAGTATTTCCAAAATAAACCGAAGACTCTCCTGAAGCGGGAGGTCCAGGAGAGACTGGGAAAGGCAAGCGGACTTAAAAGGGCCCTCAACCAATTTTTATTTTTAAGAGATAGTGTCATGGATTGCGAGGATAACTAAATCTTCCCCCCTGCGGGACGTGGTTTAGAATAGTCCCGCAGTAATCTATGCTTGTCGTAAGAAGCGACTAAAAGGGGAGGCTTCTGTGCAGGACGTACCTCGTGTGGGACAAACCTATCTTATATCTTTCCTTTCACATCGTTTTCTTCTTTCTTCACTTTCCACCTTTTTTTCACTCTTCCCCTTCGCTTTATCTATCCTTACCTTTTTCTTCCTTTCCCCACCGTTCATCCTGCACAGAGGCCTTTGGCCTTTCCGTTGACGAACTTGGTAACTAACCCGGCTCTTCTCTGTTTATTATTGGATACCACTGCCTTGAGCTCCCGAATGAAAGTGCGCCGGTTGTAATATCTTGGTAGAAGGGCCTTAGGGATGACAACTGGGTACCCTACCTTGAGAAAAGACCGGTTGCGTTCATGAGGGTCCCGGACGTAAAATTAGCACTTTCCTGCATACACTTGCTGCGGTGACCTCTCTTCCGGCGATGCTACATATGAAGGTTGTCATGTCTAGCGTCGTATAGAGCCTCTCGTCGGAAGAGTTAACAGGGCCCTATGTGGTAGAACCAACTGGGATCAACCTGGGTCTACGATCCGAGTACTATTGCAGGTTGTCCTCCGACTCATGAATGAGTTTATTGTCACTGCTGACACCTTACTGTCCGCTGGCACCGTACTGCCAAGTTCCGCTGGCATCTCACTGCCCGGCCCCTCACAGGGCCGTATTAATGATAAGAGGCGGAAACGGGTAAGGCCGTCCAGCCCTGTCTTGATAAAAAGCCAGGAAGTGGTGAGGCCCCAGCCCCGCTTCCTGGTGATGTCTCGAGTTGAAGAAAGTCTAGATCTGAAACGTGTCAGCCCATTTATCCTCGAAAGAGTGATAAATGGAGCAGCAAAATCTGACGTTTTAATAAGGAAACTGCGTGATGGCACCATTATGATTCAGACTATGACCGACACACAATCCTCAAATATTATGGCGATCTCCGAAATACCGTTGAGTAATACGGCAAATATACAGGTGAAGGTGGAGCCCCACAGGTTCCTCAATGTTTGCAGGGGAGTGGTCACTTGTTATGACCTCGACTGCGTAAGCATTGAGGAGATCAGTGAGGAGCTTTCCCCCCAGCATGTCACCTAAGTGTACCGTATTGTCACAAAAAAGAATGGACAAGAAAAGAAGACGGATACGTATATCCTAACTTTTGCGACTCCTACCCTTCCGAAGGAGGTCCGAGCAGGCTTCCACGTGCTCAGGGTCCGGCCGTATGTCCCTAACCCTCGGCGCTGTTTTCAGTGCCAGGAATTTGGGCATACGAAGCTGCGATGCCGTGGTAAGCCAACCTGTGCGGATTGTGGACAGGAGGCTCATGACACCATGCGAGTCTCCTAGATACTGCGTCAACTGCAAGGGTCCGCATTCCGCCTGGTCTCGGGCCTGTCCAAAATGGAAGGTAGAGAAGAAAGTCCTGGAGATACAATCTGAGAAGATCTCATATGCCCAGGCACGCAAGGAATACGTATCAAGTAGAGCTCCGGTATTTCAAACTTCATATAGCCGGATTGTCAGTCATAATATAAACTGTCCCAACTGCCATTGCGCAGTTAATCTTGCTAAGGAGCCAACGCGACCAGTGCCATTGGTCTCTTCTCGAGACACTTATGTTGATCCCGCGCTAACCTCTGTGGCGCCAAAACTTTTAAATGTTAACAAACAGCCACAACGGTCGTCTCCCCCACCTATACCACCGAGGAGAACTCTTCGAGGAACACCCCCGAGCCCACCTCGGGTACTAAATCAAGGGCGGCCGTTGTTGAGCCTCTCACAACCACCTATGGTCTTCCGGAGGTGGGGACGAGTTGCGGAACAGGTGAGGCCGCTAAGGCGAGTCCCATTGGTGCCTTGAAGAAAGACAAGCGAGTGACCGCCGAAATAAATATTAAAAAAGCGTCGAATTCCTTAACAAAGCCTTCGCGCAAGGATCCGACTACCCAGTCTCTCCAAAATAAAACGAAGCCTCTCCTGAAGCGGGAGGTCCAGGAGAGACTGGGAAAGGCAAGAGGACCTAAAAAGGCCCTCAACCAATTTTTATTATTAAAGGATAGTGACATGGATTGCGAGGATAACTAAATATTATATTAATTAAGTATGACGCTACTACAATGGAATTGTAGGGGTTTCTATGCTCGTGTAGATGAAATTAAACAACAAATTTCTTCCCTGCAATCTTCCATCTTGTGTTTGCAGGAGACCCACTTCCGCCCAAATGACAACCCGATGCTTCGTGGGTACGATGTGTATCGTACCGACAAGCCTTTCTTTGATCGGGCTAGCGGAGGTGTGGCTATATTCGTACGAAGCACTATATATCATAAGAATATTAATATTGTTCTGATCTCCAAGTGATTGCCGTCAGAGTCTCCCTCCCTTTAGAAGTAACAATATGCTGCATTTACCTCCCACCGGGAGAGCATGTTCCTAAGAGGACCCTACAGGCCCTCTTTATACAACTTCCCGCCCCCTATATCATCTTGGGGGATTTTAACGCGCATAACCTGGTGTGGGGGTCTAATTTTACAGACGCCCGTGGGAGGATGGTAGAGGATATTCTTGTCTCGGGAAACCTGTTGTTAATGAACACCGGGACCCAGACACACTTCTCTACCTTTAATGGTGTATCCTCTGCCATCGACCTAACCTTATGTAGTCCCGGGATCGCTGCTCACTTCTTTGGGAGGTCCACTCGGACCTATGTTGCAGTGATCATTATCCAATTCTGCTTACACCTCTTAAAGATCCTCCCAGTACGGCGCGAATACCCCAATGGGTGCTAAAACGTGCTGACTGGAATAGATTCCGCGAGCTCGCCGTATTTAGTGAATCCCGACATCCTGACGTCGATGGTAAGGCTGGGCATTTTACTTCGACGGTTATCGCGGCGGCGAGGGTTTCCATCCCTAAATCCTCGCCAAATCCGCGCCACCATCCTGTTCCCTGGTGGAACGAGGAGTGTCGCCTGGCTATTTCTGACCGTCGAAGGGCCCTACGTCTATTCCATCGACGCCCCACTAAAGAGAATCTGGAGTCATTCCGAATTCTACGCGCTCGAGCTCGCCGTGTTATTCGAGAAAGCAGAAGAGAATCTTGGAGACAGTTTATTTCAACCCTTACAATTACCACTCCCACAATTAAAGTTTGGGACAATATTCGTAAATTAAGTAGTATCAAAAATTCAATTAATAGTGTACCTGCCCTCATGTCTAACGGTTCGCTTGTCTCCTCCCCTATGGAGGTCGTCAATCTATTGTGCTCGATGTTCGCCTCTATTTCTAGCACTGCGAGCTACCCTAACGAGTTCGCGGTGCATAAGCGGAGCATCGAGCGCCTTACTATTGATTTTGGCCAAAGTCGGGGGAAGGATTATAACTCCCCCTTTACTAAAGAGGAACTTACTTATGCCCTGTCCCAGGCGGGCAATACAACTTCTGGCCCGGATGATATCCATTATGAAATGTTGCGCCAACTGTTTCCTGCTGGACGGGCGTTCCTCTTAGACCTCTACAATTGTGTTTGGGAATCTCGTCAATTCCCAACACTGTGGAGGCAAGCAACCGTTATCCCAATATATAAAAGTGGCAAGGAAATATTAGACCCAACTAGTAATAGACCGATAGCCTTAACTAGTGGTGTATGCAAAATATTAGAAAAAATGATAAATAAACGACTTATATGGTGTTTAGAATCCCGCAATCTGCTATCCAATATTCAATGTGGTTTTCGCCGTAACCGATTCACGGTTGATCATCTCGTCCGTCTTGAGACTGCTGTTCGTGACGTCTTTCTCCATAAACAGCATCTTTTGGCTGTTTTCTTTGATTTGGAGAAGGCGTACGATACTACATGGCGTTACAGCATCTTAAAAAACATTTTTAATTGGGTGTCCCGGGGGAGCCTCCCTATTTATTTTTTTAGCAAATTTTATGTCATATAGACACTTCCGGGTAAGTTAAACAACACCTTATCCAATGATTTTATTCAAGAAAATGGGGTGCCCCAGTGCAGTCCTTTGAGCTGCACGTTGTTCGCTATTGCGATAAATAGCATTGTAGACAACGTGCGCTTACCTGTTCGTTCATGCCTATTTGTGGATGACTACGCAATTTATTGCAGTTCATCAAGTTTCCACAGGGCTGAACGACAGATACAACTCGCTGTAAACAATCTATGGCTGTGGGATCTCGTAATGGCTTTCGTTTCTCTGCGGCAAAGACGACTGTCGTCCATTTCCATAGATTACGCGGAATACAGCCAGCCCCCAATATTTTAATGAACAACGTTGTTTTACCTGTCTCCGAGACCGTAAGGTTCCTAGGACTTTTATTCGATTTTAAACTAACTTGGTTCCCCCACATCAAAGACCTGAAAACGAGGTGTGTTAAAGCTTTGAATTTACTTAAAGTTGTGAGTGGTCGCTCTTGGGGTGCTGATTGGGAAACCTTGATGCGCCTTTATAGAGCCTTGGTGAGATCAAAACTTGATTACAGCAGTTTTGTATATGGTTCCGCTAGACCCTCGGCGTTAAGGATGCTCGATAGCGTCCACCATGCTGGCATTCGACTGGCTATTGGTGCTTTTCGTACCAGTCCAGTCGTCAGCATCTGTTCTGACGCCGGTGAGCCCCCTCTTTCTTACCGGCGGTCTTACCTCCTGGCATCTTACGTTTCGAAACTGCATTGCATGCCAAATAATGTTGCTTACCGCCTGTATTTCATCCCCCTAACCGTGTCTTGTATGAAACTAAATGGCGTAGTACAAGGCCGGTTGGGATCCGGATGCTATCTGTTTTCGACACGTGTGGGATAGTCCTACCAAAGGCTATCCCCACATCACCAGGTCGAGTTTCTCCCTGGAAAATACGCCCTCCGAAATGCCATTTTGATCTTGCCAAGTTCCCTAAAGCGACCACCCCAAACTTTGTATATGAGAGGACTTTTAATGAGTCCTCTCCACTCGCTTTCACGGATTTGAGCGCATCTACACTGATGGCTCTAAATCTGGAGTCTCCGTGGGATGTGCTTTTGTTGTGGAAGGATCCAATTTTAAATTTGGTTTACCTAATGAAACCAGTGTTTTTACAGCTGAATTATATGCCATTTTTAAATCTTTGTGTTTTGTTTACCGAAGTAGTCACCGTTCTGTCCTCATCTGCACGGATTCCATGAGTGCTCTGTTGGCATTGTCCACTCTCTACTCGTGGGATCCTCTCGTGCAGATGATTCACGAACAAATTTTAAAAATTGATTCAATAAGCACCCGGCTCGCCTTTTGCTGGATTCCTGGTCACGCTGGTCTTCCAGAAAATGAACTGGCGGACCAGGCAGCCAAGGAGGCAGCACGTATGCCTCCAGAGGCGAGTTTGGGTGTCATATTTTTAGATCTAAAGGGTTATGTTCGCCGTGGAGTCTTACGCACCTGGCACGAGCAGTGGGTCTCGACCCCTGCTCAGAACAAGCTGCGGTCCATCAGGGACGGTGTGTCGCGATGGCCCTCTTCTATACGAAAGTCTAGAAGAGAGGAGGTCATCGTGACGAGACTCCGCGTCGGGCGTACTTCATTGACCCATAGTTTTTTACTAAGAGGGGATCCACCTCCAGTGTGTGAGTTTTGTGATACTCCCCTTAGTGTGCATCACATTTTGGTGGAGTGTCGCAAACTAGCCCCTATCCGTCTGGCTCTTGATTTTAAAGGTGACTTACGTTTTTTATTATGCGATAGTGCGGATGGAGTTATTTGTTTACTCCGTTTTATACGCCAGGCGGATCTTTTTAATGCCATTTGAGTCACTTTTATAAAGTGGCTCTTTTGGATATTATTTCATATTGAGATCTTTTTAACGGTTTTATTACAATTTAACATGTTGTTATGTCTTTTTAACGTATTATCATTTTAACATGTTGTGTCTTTTTAACGTGTTATATTTTAATATGTTTGTTTTGTCTTTTTATTGGAGTGATACACTTGTGGTTTTTTTTTTAGCAGGTGTATCACTTAATTTATACCAAGTGTCCATTTGAGCACTCCTATGGAGTGTCTCTGGTGGTGAATGATTATATCTCTCCCCTATCGGGATTTTATTATGTTTTTTAATATATTTCAAGGCCCTAATGACCTAGATGTGTCGATGGGCCGTTAAACAATAATAATAATAATAATAATCTGCCATCGACCTAGCTCTATGTAGCCTCTGTATCACTGCTCACTTCTTTAGGGGAAGTTGTTATCCCTCTTACTGGTACTTCGGGGTAACTGGTTTGGCCTAGTCGAAGTCCAGTTTCCGGGCGACCTTGATTTCCATGCGTCGATCTCGCGAGTCCAGTGGATGGGGGTAGGGAAGGGATATGTGGGAGAAAACATAGGCGGGTTCTGGGGTGGTCAGGTGGGGGTCGGATGATTGGTGAGAGCGGAAGGCGAGGGGAGGAGTTGGTTAATTCGGGTGCAAGAACTCTTGCAGATGCTGTAGCGGAGTGTTGGCGTTCGGTGGTCTGGTGGTTGCGGTCGGGATTGTAGAAAATGGGTCCACGGGTGAAGTATTGTTTTGTTGTCGCCGTTTTCTTTAGGGTCTTCTGTCGGTGGGCCTTGCCGGCGCGGCGGGTGTATCCCATCCCGTGAGTTCACCGTCGGAAGGGTCGATCAAGGTTGGAGGGTGATAGGGCAGAGTCCAGGCAACACGAAGTTGTGGTGGGAGGTACAGGATCTGTCCCGGCAACACGTAGTCGTGGTGGGAGGTAAAGGAGATCTATCCCGGCAACACGAAGTCGCGGTGGGAGGCAGGGAACAGTCCCGGCAACACGGAGTCGCGGTGGGAGGTCGGGGATAGTTGTGGAAGAGTAGGGAGTTATTATGAAATGCTCTTTCAAACAAATAATTATGATTTAATATAACTCTTTCATAAAAGTGGTTCGCCAGGGTTGGGTCACCACTAAAGCAGCTCCGACAGACAGACAAA
>JBCFYV010001955.1:0-101618 GCA_039000515.1 Timema cristinae | reverse complement strand
TGAAATACCCCTTTTTTATAAGGGAAACACAACCTTTAAGAAAACTCTCGTTTGTAAATAATTGTAAGCGAAACACGGACGTTGCTTCCACAAAAATTAAAAAATCCAACGGTTATCGTCATAAGGCGATTGGCCCTTTTCATTTGGCAAAAAAATTTATAAGCCATGGGAACAAATGGATATCTTAAGAATTCTTATTGTTTTGAAATTTTTTTTCGGAAAACTTTTTTTTAAAAGAATAGAACATTTTTGTTTAAAGGGTTATACTTTTATACCGCAATCCTTTATAATTTTAACAGTGATAAATATCGATAAAATTGAAATTTTTTCAATAGAAAAGTGCCGGCTTCATAACAAAAAATAAGAAAATATAACATTAATAAACATCGACACATTATCTCAGAAGGGATGTTGAAAATATTTAACATTAACATTTCATTGGTTCTCGAGAAAACTGATTTTTTCCAAACGAATAATTTCTCCGCAAGAACCTTCCGGGTAGCTACGCCATTACGGTTTCCATGATCCATCTGTTCTTAGGGCGCGGAAGGAATATTTGTTGGGGTTTGTGAAGACACCCACGCCATTAAACCCTCCCACCCACCCATCCCAGAAAATAGGGTTTCAGACTTGCAATCGACAGTGCCAAGGGCCATAAGTTCATTTTTTCAATTTGTAAAAACTGTTTTCAAAAAAATAATTAAAAACAAAATTGGGTTGTTGTGAAAGTTTTTACTGCCAGATGTGACAGCAGCTTTGATCTTGCAGATCACGTGGTTTTGGCAATGGATAAAATGAGTGTGGATTGCAAGTTTTTGCTATCAGTTACCACCCCATGCCAGAGACGAATGAACTATGTTTTCAGGTGAAAGGAAAGTTAGGGCTCAAATACCACAGGTTTAAATTTAGAGTGTTTTTCCTAAATGATTTCCAATTTTTTTTTTTTCACACCACTCCTTACTATCTTGTTCGGTTTATACGTTTTTTGTACTAATTACGCTAATGGTTTTAGTGATTGGAAGGTTTGTTTATTTAAAGTAAATGAGGAAAAGTGAGTACCATTTTGGAAAAACCACCCTCAGTACAACCGACCGAGATTCGAACCCCCCCCCCCCCCCCCCCCCCCCCCCCCCCCCCCCCCCCCCCCCCCCCCCCCCCTAATAAAAACCCGTAAACATAATAAGGTCCTTAAATAGGTAGATACCAAATAAATCTCCCTTCTTCTTACCCGTTCGGGGTTTTACGCTTTAAGTACTAATTACGCATATGGATTAGAAATTGGAAGTTTAATTATATTAGAGAAGTAACCCGAACTTGCGTGGAGGGAGAGTGGAAAACCATTTAGAAACCACCACCACCCTACCCCCCCCCCCCCCCATTTTTACCCGACCGAGATTCGAACCTCGAAGTAGTCCTTAAAAAATGCTGATCTATTCACTAAATTATGGAACGATTGCCTCGTTTAAAATCAAAATATACACATTGAACTTATTACAATATTTACTAATATTTTTTTTCTTATTCGCCTAGTTTTAATACACGAGTAGAAGGGGTTCACATCTCAGTCGGGGTTGATGCAATTTATTTACCAGTATAAAATTAAGATGTTATTAAGGTATCATGTAGCTAGTTAGCGGAATTCCAGTCAGGAAATGAGCTTCTAACTGAGGTGAAAAATTAAGACCAGTCACTTAATTGAGAGTTGTCGGAATACTCATAATAGAATCATAAAATGCTTTCAAATATTGTGTTTTGTTGTTCCCTCGTTTGTTTTACCAACGAGGAATGAACCAGGGGGAAGTTTATCAAAGGTACAAGAGAACATTTACTTGGTCCTTGTTTTCGAAAGTGATAATTGAAATGTTTTATTTTATTCTTGATTTTTGGAAGTTATGTTTGTAATGTTATAAATAATCTTGAAACAAGAGACTGGGGCTTAGACTGATTCTGTTCTGTTTCTTGCGCTTGGTTCAAGTCTGACACGTTTTCGGATGATTTTTATTTAAACGTCAGTTGGAGGAATTGTGTTTGTTTATCATCACGTGAGTTAAACAAAAATTATACATGGTAGTCGGTAAAACCATAGACCAAACTGCCACATGTGTCAGCATTCGGCTACGATTGGAGAAGAGACGAGTCGTGAGAAATTAAACAAACTTAAACTCCATTTCCCATCCCAGCGACTCTGAACAACAGGTCGGAGACAACGACGAAACACAAACGAGATAACTGCGTCGGCGTGCACAAATGACCGAGCCCCAAGATTCAAACGGTGACCCACTAGAGTTCGCATACAGACAAATTCACTTCTAAGAACTTAATGAAGGAAGAGATGCTGCTATAATCTAGTCCAGAACATTCCGTTGTTTGGAGTTTGTTGTAGAAGCTAGGTTTGTTACGTAGTTTACCCCTTTTATGATCCTGATTTGTACCCCCCCCCCCTTGATCCTCTCCTTTCAATGTGCTCGGGGATTTATTGCATATATAGTGCCGCGGATGGAAACATTTTTTACAAAAAATCCGGCACTCTTGGACTTGGCTTTACAATGAGAAGTACGTGAGCCTGTGGTACATATATTTAAAAAATGTAATAACAAATTTCTTTTCGGCTTAATTATATTTTATTTTTATAACTTTTTTAAATTCTCTTTTCGGACTTTTATAATTATTTATCTTAACATGGTATTATTTAATATTCGTGATGAAAATCATAACCCAATATTAAATGTATGATTGTTTGAGTGAATAGTCAAGACTAGGGTATCTGAGACTTAGTTTATTTTGGTGAGATTGATATTTGTTAATATTTTGTTCGATATTACTTTTTGACTTGTTATATAGATAATTCACGATTATAAACGTCTAATGTTGTGGTTGGATAACGATGATTTATTTAATGAATTTTTTGTTTAGTGGGAAAGTTTATTTTGTTGTTTTAAAGTACTCTTACACGTTTATAGGCTTTATTAATTGTGTGTAGATTTATTCTTTCTGTGGTAAAATGGGGTGGTAATAGAATTGAAATCTTTAAATGAATGATGGATAGAAGTAATTGGGACTCGCCTTTTTCAAGTTTTTGCTGTATTTACATTATTAGGTATTAATGAGCATAGGTATAAAATTTGTATAAGTTTTTTTACTTGGTCATGTAACGTTACTTGCAAGAAAGTTTTCATTGTATCTAGTGATGATTAAAATATGTTCGTTTTCTAGTGTTATTGTTAAATATAATTGTATTATTTATCGTTGATATTGTCCTTTATATTAACCAGTCAGATTCATTGGATAAATATTAAATATTTCACCAATTCTACGACTATCATTAATAATTTGGTTTATACCATCATATTTGGTTCTACCTTTTAAACAAACATATAATACATATATTAATTATATTTTCTATCTTAAAATACCAACAAAAGCATTTTTTTATTTATTATTATTTTTCCTTGATGTTAGTGAACGATACCCTTAGGATATTTTTCTTATTCATATGGTGTTTATCATCCTTTTTTTCTTTTTTGTAACTTTGAACACAATTTAATGGTATAAGCATAGTTTTCCGATATAAGTGTATAGGGAAATTGTATTACTTTTGGTTTTAAAAAAAAAGCTATTATTTTGCTTATTTGTGCTGTGGCTTTGCGTTTCCGGAACATTCTGTTTATACATACAATACAATTATATAAATAATTTAAATCCGTGTTAGTGTTTACTAAACAAGCATTTAAAAAATATTGACGAACACTCTCAATTATAAATGACAAGTGTCACAGATTAGTTTAAATAATATAGCAATTTTTAGTGCAAATAAAATAATAATTTTAATACATACCGTTTTTCTTAATTAATTAACACAAACGCCTCAATATCTCCACTTATACTATCTATTTCAACGTATCAATTAAAAAAAATAACACTAACTCCTCGCCAATCTCACTTCCATTATCACTCCAGACGGTGGTATACAGGCTAGCCGCGAAAGGGTTAACTGCAGTTGGTCATCGTTATTGGCACGTTAGCAGGGTGTACTGATTGGTGATTTTGCCCCTCTTCTCGCGGTAAATGCAGTACCACTTTCTCAAAATTCACCTTCGAAATCCCCATCATGCGTATAACCTGAACAGTAATAATAATACGTGATGGATTAAAAAACCAAGTAAATTAACAAATGAAAGACACTAAAAGATTGTAAGTATTTCTTCGATAATACTATTTATCAATGTTTTTTCAATAAAAAAATTACCCTGTACACGGTAAATCGAACCCTTAACTTTTGCTTTGTTCACCAATAACGCTACCAAGCTATCCAGCCGTGATCCAGGGTGGTGCAATTATCTGATATCTCGCAATCTTAATTGATTAACATATTTGCTAGTGACGATTTACACATGTTCATCACAGACTTCGCCATAAGATATGAGTGAAGAATGGCCCTGAGACGGTATGACGCCGCAGACGCCTGGATGACTCTTGGTAGGATCATTGGCGTATTATGCCAGGAAGTCCCGGAATTCGATTCCCGTTGTTCAGGTATAATCTTATCTATTTAAATGATTTGATATACGATGCTGCATAACCATGATTAGCAAATATAATAGCTTTGCTATTTATTCATCATGTTGTTTATGCCTTACCTAATAAAATTTTGACACACCACTAAAAATTGTGTTCATGGTAGAGTAAAAAATATTTCTAATTTAAAAAATTTTCTCGTGTATTAAACCAAAACAAAATTGTGTTCGCTAAATCTTTTATGTTCATCTTAACTATCGATACATTTTTAAAAGTTATTTCTCCTTAAAGGAGATTATATTATTTGGGCACCGCGTCTTACTACCAATCCAGGGACTGTCGGCGTTTAGTTACATTAAGGTGGGGATGTAGGGCACGTGAGAAAAGAAAAGGAGTATTTTTAACCGTTTTTTAGCAAAACATATTTTTTGGTCAAAATAAAAACAATATCGATTAAGTAGAATCATAGAGTATAATTTTATACACATGATTATTTATCTTATTATGATTATTTAGCACCGCGTCTTACTACCGTTCGGGTTATACGCTTTAAGTACTAATTACGATAATGGATTGGGAAATGGCGAAGGTTTAATTAGAGGAAGGTTGAACCCCACAATCGCGTGGTGGAGGGAGAATGGGAAAAACCATTTAGGAAACAAACCTCCATAGTTCTACCCGACCGAGATTCGAACCTCGATCTCCCGCCATAAGCAGTCGAGCTCAACATGACTAGGCACGTTAGCCAACTACGCCTCCCGAGGGGGTATATATACACATGATTATATCAAAAGAGTTGTTGAATATCTGTTATGAGCATAGCGACATTAGCTGAGAACTTTTTAAATGAAGATAAAATGTGTATGTCATTAAAATACCAGACACTTGATGGATATTCAACAAACATACTGTTGTTTCACCATGTGGAAGAAAATTAATCTGTTTCTACAGGAGCAAAATTTGACTTATTTTAACCAAAAAAAATGGTATTTGCTATATAAAAATTTCAAAAACATTTACTTTTCATCGCGTTCCCCTAAGTATAATTTAAAAGGAAATATATTCTCCTTTGAGTCGATATGAGAGAGTGGGAAACAGTTTAGAGGGAGGAAAAACTTCAGTGTACCTACCAGGAATTTAACCTCATCCTTCCTGTCAGTGGGCAAACCAGACGAGCCAGACATTTAATCGGTGACCCAGCTATAAAGGTCGGCACTTATTGGAGATGAGCAGATCTGTCCGCTACAGTTCGGAAATTGTTCTAAGCTATTCAGCCCACTTAAGTGAGAAATTAATTTAGCAGCTAGTTCAATAGTTTCAGTCGTTCGTGAACCACAGCCTTTGGCTAATTCATTCATTGGTTTTTGTGGCCGACCTCAAGCTCAATGCTTATTACTTGAAACTAGGGGGTGATGGGGCAGGGGTATAGATTTGTTGTACAATGGAAATGTTCAAAACAATGAACTCCATGTCAACCACACAGGCCTGCAGATAATCTTATGGGTTAGAATGAATATTTTCGGGAAATTTTAATCGGAAAATTTTTTCTTCGCAAGTGGTCTACTTTCTGGTGTGGAGAGTTTAATTGAAGAGTGGCACATTTAGTAAGGTTCTTCACCCTGTTTATGTCCAAAGATCATTGTTTGTATCTCTCTTGTTGGCTGGTGAGGGTACAATACCGTACCGATAATATTCAGGATTGGAGATAAATATTAAAATACTCCCATTAGCTTTTCTTGTACATTTTTCTTACGCTACGGATTAGGATTTCTAGTGATCGGTACCTATAATTATCTGGGGTTTTTTCCTATTTTTTTTTAATTTTTCTCGCAGAAGGTTGCATGATTTGTTTGTCTACTTAAAGAGTTGTCATTTGCCGGTTCTTTTAAAGCACAGTTCTATTAAATGCAATATTTTTCTTCACACATCTAGAAAAAATCATTTTATAAATAACGATAAAATTAGTGGTTTATTTTTAGTTGACTATTTTAAAAGTATATCTCGCCGTTTGTAATTTTTTTTCTCTTGAAATAGCTTTATATTTTTCATGAAGCCAGTGGCCGCAAAAAATTTGGACCTACGGGCCACGGTTGAGGACCCTGACAAGAGCATATTGTGGTTTCTTTAAATAGTGTGGTTAGGGTATAATGGGTTGATAGGAGGGGGGCTATGGGCAGTGCAAGGTTGGAGAGGGGTGGAGGTATAAATGTTTTGTAAGCAAGTACTCGGGCCAGCCACAATATTATTTTAATTTAACTTATTGATGATTAAAAATATTGTTTGAACAGTGGGAACATGAGGTCTAAGAGGCTCGCGTTATCCGTTTATTTAGTATTACTTACTATTACTAGGTGACTGTTGGTCTAGGGGTACAACGGTGTCAGAATTCCTTTGCTGGGGGTCGGGGGTTTAATCCTCGTCCCGGAACCATTTATCTGATTAACCTAACCCTTACTTCACTCTGACAAGACGTGTATTAATCACACTTGTTGAATGTGTGGAATGCCAGGCCTCAACTTGGTTCGGATCCCACGTTAAACTGTGGTCCTTCATTTCATCTCACATTCACCCACGCATTACACATTAGAGTAAGTGGTATAACGGAACGGGAGTAAGACGTGATGATGATGATGATGATGATGATGATAATAATAAATACACTACTAACAAAATTAATAAAAAACGTTACATTTTCTGAAAGATTAAGGGAAATATTTGCTGAAATTTTCCAAAATGGAAAATTATCCGCTGAAAGCCTTTTAGTTTCCTTATCTACTAATGGTAGGAGAATCTTATGTGTGTTATGTGTTGGTTTTTTCACTTTTTTATTGCCTATATCAGGGCTGTCAAACATACTGGTCCACGGAGCGTTTGAGCGGCCCTAATAAGAGTTTTACTCGAACGAAGTATTTGGTGATAGATACCCACAATCAAAATGGAATGCAGTGAAAATACTATTCCAATTTTCATAAGTTCACACATTAGTGAAAAGTTTTTCTACCTTTTAAATTTTAATAAGTCCAAGTAGGAAGTCAGTTTACAGTTTTAAGTGGGAAGCGATGCCTGATTCCCAACAAATTGTTGCTGCGATAAATTACTCTACTGACATTTTTTTTTAAATCACCAAATATTTTAATTAATGAACAAAGTTTATTATTATTGTCTCTGTCATATTTATTTATGTTTTTTTATTTTAGCAATTTTTTTCAATATTGTAAAATTGACGTTTCTAAAAATCATTCTTTTTATTTATTTTTTTTATTTTCATTTCTGTCCGCATTTTAAAGAAGGATATTGTTGTAGATCAGTTGTACTTAAAGAATGAAAAACGGGCGATGAGGGGTAAAAGGTTTAAGTTTTTTAATTCTGTATAAAACATTTAAAAATTCATAGTACAATAAATAAAAATCCTTATGAGCGGGCCCACAATGCTTCTTTATGATATAATACGGCTCTCAACACTTGTGTGAATTTGACACAACTGACCTAGATCGTCTGAGAATCATGAAATGATTCCTGTCAGTCATCTCGTAGTTAGTTTTTTAAACTAGATCATTCAAAAAGAAAAAAAATAGGGGACCACTTTATCAACCAGTTCCAATAAAAGAATTAGTTCAATTCAAACTATTCCTTCATGAACTGCATATCAATACTCCATATTATAGACAGATATTTTCAAAGTTCCATTGTACAACTGAAACTCACCCAATCGGGTCGTTTTAACAGTACGTCACCTCAGAGTTGTCCGGGCAATCGGATTGTAAAGTGCCAAAAAGTGAATCTTGGACAAAATCAAATTCAATAAAAACAATATCAAACTCAACCATTAATGCATGGTCGGAAAAGTAATCTACAATCCAGTTTATCCGGTATTTGAAGGCATTCGGCTGGAACAATCAGGTAATGGTCTAGCAACTAATAAACTTTATATTACTGGTCATTCTGGAAAATAGTCTGATTAAGCTGAAATGATTTTTTTTATGTTCCTGAAAAAGTTTATTTTTTATTGAGTTGAAATCTAACCAAATTTATACTGGGTTTGAATTTCTTTACATTTTGCACATTTTTTAACTATTATATACGAATCGTACCCAAAAGAAAATCGACTAGATCCATTTTCTCCTCCTGTTCAAGTCACATATTTTTTAGTAGGCTCAAACCTTTCGGTGATTATTGGAAGACTTACATCCTAAATTATTTATATATATCATAACTATGAGGTGAAGGGGGACGGAGAAAATGTTGTGTGTTTGCGGTTTTTATTATCAAAAATATTCTTTTGATCAAAATAAATCAAATATTTATATAGTAGTAACAGTGAGTTTGATTTTCTTCATATGGTGACATTAAAAGTTGTTGAGTTGAGTACTTTCAAGGGTGTTTCTGGAATTTGGGGATGTCTTTTTCTCAAGTATTCTTACATCTAGTCCTTTCCTGCTATGTTCATAACAGTTATTCAACCACTGTTGATATCCACCATGTTAAGAAAATTGAACTTATGTTTTTACTTGAGCAATATTTGTTTTATATAGCTGAAAAGATTCTTTTGCTAATAATAAAAAAAAACCGCAACGACCCAAGGAAGGGTCTTTTCTCTGGTTCCACTACACCCCTACTTTAACCACTTCGCATGACATCACAGACTGTCTAAATTTGCTTCCAAGGTATTTACCTGCTGAAGTAAAATTATTAGAGATTCACGGTTTCTCTATTACAAATGTATAACTTTGGTATGTAATCCTCGAAGTATTCTTTTTTCCGTTAGTAAAATTAAGATCGGTTTTAACTACTACTGAGTATTTATCGAAAGGAATAACTTCAGTATTTAAATATAGGATTTAATATTATTGTATTATTTTAATTATTAAGCAAGTATGTAAATTAGCTCTATTGTCAAAAACATGTCTGGACGATTAACAAAACTGGAACCTGGTGGTTATAGGGGTAAGTGTCGGACTTATGTGCTGGCCTCGGGGTTCAATCCTCGGTCTCGCCACAGATCTATCTGATTACCAAACCATTCCTTCACCTTTGACAATACGTGTATTATCACAACTTGTGGAGTTGTTGTGAGTTTAATGCCAAGCCTCCACCGTGGTTCGGATTCCACGTTTAAACTGTAGGTCCTCCATTTCATATCACAAACACCTACCATTTACACATTAGCGTACGTGCGTACAGCCCCGAACGGGTAGGGTTTGACGCTGTGTAAATAGTTATAAATAATAATAATAATAATAAATATAATAATAATAATAATGACTAAACCTCAGTGTTCTCATTTGATTGCCTAAATTAATTGCATCATGTTCTTGTATAATACTTGGTTCATAAAGCACACGCTAAACGCCTTTAGTAATAAATTTAATATTTTTTGAATTCTAAACTTTTTGTTAAACATTTCGGGTAAAAATTTACATCAGTCGCACAGGACGTCAGCCCCCAGTTTTATAAAATTGCAATAAAATTTGTTTAGTTACTTTCGGAGGACGATCCAGTATTTCAATCAAGAGTTCTCGGGAAACTCTTTTTTTAGCACACCATTAAATTTTATTTAGCAAAGGAAGACTGTTATTCAATGTGAAATATGAAACTAGTTTATCTACACTCCGTGCTTGTTTCAAACCATGGCGTAGCTTATATGACAGAGCTTTATCAGTGTAGCTTTGAACGAGACTCGTTTTGTACTCTACATTTATTAAAAATGTGTTATTGTAATGGTCAAAAAACTGTTATAATTAGTGACAAAGTTTAGGCTTAACCACGGTTTTATTAAAATATATTATATAAAACAATTAACTGACTTGATATTATAAAGACTATGCTTTGTATTCTAAAACCTAACTTTTTTTTTATATAGTGAGTGAGAGAAGATTACAGTTGTTTTTTGTGATAGATGTTGTAATTAGTTAGTTGAGGTTTAGGAGGTGTAATTGAGGTAATGAAATTTAAATTATTGGAATTAATTTATAGCTATCCTCTATCCCCATCAATGACTTTAATTTCATGTGGGTCGCAAACTTCATATTTATTTATATCTGTAGAAGTTGTTTTTTTAATATTGTAGTTAAATATTTTTTGTTGGTTCTCTCCCGGGTAAAGGGTAAGCTAAACACTAAATTCATATTTTAAAATATTTCAATGATCGGTAAACTTTGATACCATTAGAATGAGATTGCAATTCACGTAATATTTAGCGAATTCAATTTTGAATATTTTATTATCAAATAAAATCGGTCTCATTTAATGCCATGGTAAATATTTTCGTTAATTGATAGATAGCTGGATTAGGTAAAATTAAATAGGAGTGCAAGGATAATTTTACAAAATGGTAACTTGCCCTTTTACCCTATTCAGTGACCGAATGGTCTAAGCGTCACTCTCTGTGTTAGAAGTGTGCCTGCTGTTTTATGGGATTATGGGGTTCAAATCCCGGTCAAGTCAAGTGATTTATCACTTCTCCTTATAAGCAAATGGGGATAGACTACCTCTAAAAGGTTTCATCCTCATCCTACCTCTTCTAGAACTAATTTCATTTACGCGTCTAAACAGGTATTGAGACGCGTGATAAAAAAATACAGTTTATTATTTTAGAATTAAATTGACATTGTGAGAATGTCCCGTACGAATATGTAACGCAGGTGCTCTTATAAAGAAAGGAATTGGCAATAAATTATTATTCTGGGTGTTATCTTAACTTCATGACAGGTATTTAAATACCTCACATTAAACTTGCACCTCGTTGAGTGAGTTTTTGAAGAAGTTAGCCGACCGGCTATAATTAGTTTTCGAGGAGGAAAAATTCTATCAATTTCACACAAAGGGGAGGTGACTTCGCCTTGTTGTGCGGCGTCCACGGACACATCGTGTTAAATTGTAACACAAAAACAGTTGACGTGTAACCGCTTAGAACGACACCGCTCCTCCTATTGGTGAATACATTTCACTTCACCTTCCTTCCCTAAACTTCTTACGGCCAACTTTTCTTTTTTTTTTTTTTTCAAAACGTCGCGAAATATACATGATGAGGGTGTTTTTAATCATTTTCTTTTTTTTCAACGCTGGTCTTTTGTTGACAGCGGGAAGGACGAACAGCGAGCCAGTCGGGCGGCGTCGCCAAGTAAACTGTTGTTTTATTTATAGTGATGTCATCTGTTGACGACACTCACAACTACAACAAAGCTTACGGTCTAGAACGACGCGGTGAAAGTTTCCGGCATTGGTGGTTAGTAATAAACATTATCCATGGAAATATTTATTGTTCTTAGATAAACTCTCGACGGCCGTGTTCTTCAAATTACGGTCGTATTAACCTTCTTTATTAGCGCCAGATGGTTTGATGTTTTCCAACTACTTATTTTCTTGATAGGTAAAAAAAAGGGAAAGATAGAAATATATTATTTTTAACTCTTTACTTCGTTTTTCCTCAATACATTCTCGCCCCACTAAGTGAAATGGTCCTTGGGGGGGGCGTAGAGATGTTTAATTTAATGAACCCCGTCTTTCCCCGGTCATCGGTAATGACATTAGACATGCGAACCTGATTACGCACCAGAGTTCCGTGATGTAATAGGCGACTGAGATGGTTAATTTAGTTTAAGTTCAATTTCCAGTTACGTCATTGTTGTTAATCGTTTTAGTTTTGCATTTGGTAGTCATCTGTCTGTCAATGGAGCCGTGTTTGATCACAAATACATTTAAATACATATCATGTTGCGATCTTAGATATTTAATGTTTTTTTTTTGTATATGTTTTAGGGTCTCCATACATAAACATATTTTTATATAATAGAATATTTAAACTTAGTGATTGTTTTAATACTAATATTAGAGGCAAGTTCAACGTTTATATATTATTATTGCCATTAAATCGGTGTTATTTGTATGTTTTGGTTGCATTAGTTTCCATCAGAAATAAATCTTCCCGAGTATGCAAGGCTAAGTAGGTAGTGTGTATAGCTAAAGTGGTATATAAGACATATGCAAGATTAATATCTTAAAACTTATAGATTATACGCATATATAATCATTACTTCAATGGAAATAGAGAAGAGAAAGGAAGCATTTTAGAATATTTCTACCCACAATTGAGTAGAAGGAGAGTGGTAACCATTTAGGAAAATGCCACTCTAAGTAGAACCAAACGGAATTTTAACACCGATCTCCTATCTTAACAGCCAAGAGTGACGGCCTTGAACCATATGGCCACTGAAGCGAGTTCGTGTGTTTTGAACATAATAATGTAATTATTGTGTAATTCATTGAATTTATAGTTCAATCTTTGTCACATAATACCCGTGTTACACCTCTGATATTTTTGGGACTAATTAAAATTAATTACCATAGCTAATTTTCAGTAAACGAAGTTCTATGTTCCTAGAATCGTCTAGAATAGAACGTAGCGCACTATGTCGCAATCGTGCCGGAAATAATAATACCTCACCCAATTAAAACCAGCGTATTTCCTGGTAGCTTCCACTAAAAGGCGTTTGTATTTCAAATTAAACCGTTTACGAATTTCCGGACGATATTTCGGAGGAAGAAACGTTTTAACAACGTCTGAATTACTTTGAACGTTTTTAATAAGTAGAGATGGAACACTTTAAAAGTGTTGGTCGCTTTTTATTAAATGTGCATCGGATGAAAATGAAGTGAATTAAATTGCACAATCGCATTATGTAATATAATAGTATCTCATTATTAATACCTCACTATAATATGTTACATTCAGATAATGCAAACTAATATTACAAGAGTTCCCTTAACACGCGTTCAACTATCTAACAAGAAGTGTATACAATCAATAAAAATGGTCAAAGTACTATGGTAAACAAAGAATTAAATGTACCCCGCCTCAAGTCATGCAATCCATTCTACCACATAAATAGAGATATTCTTAAATGGTTGTAGCGGAAAATAAAATTAAGGATGGGATAATAATTCAATAAATTGCATTCACCAATACAATATGTAAACATTTATAAGAATCTGTTTAGTGTGTTTCTTCATTGTTATATTGATTATGTGTTATGCTTTTAGGAACTTCAGATTTGTTATATGTAATCAATTATGTAATTTTATTTTAAAATCCTAAAAAAAAATTAGTTGGAATTTTTTTAGCATGAGCTTTATTACCTTGTTCAGTTTATTATATATGAAAAAGTATTGAAAAGACTTGGAAAATATCATTATCTATTTGGATGTGATGAAAGTGCATCTTCCAAATATGTCTAGACATTTTACAAAGCGGCCCTAATCTTATTTCACTTTTACCTATATTCACACACAACCATAGATACCACTTGTTCTTGCTCTAACATTGAAGTCAACAGGTAGTAAGAAAACGATGCTTAAAAAAATCACTGGGAGTTAGACTTTTTTATGAATGGGCTGTAAAATACACATTTTATCAGTGTTGAATTTAGGGGCATGAGTATGTAAGTTGTGAAAGTACTTAGGGAAAATCACTAAGTAAACCTCACCGGTGAACCAGATATGACGAGAGTAACGTATGTATCCCACTTGCGGACAAAAAATTATAAAATACAATATTAAGAAACAAATGAGCCGGGTATTATGTTTGAAATGATAAATAAAACGGTATTGAATTATTATAATATTCATGGCGAATAGAACATGAATGAATGAAAATTGAATCGGAATTGGTTTGGAAAAATATCAAAATTCTACTTCGGTTCAAAAAAAAATTCTGGGATTGAACAATAATATTTAAAACTTCGTCAGTAAAACTATTGACATAATATACTCATTAAATGTTCAATAATGCCATAATGAGCTACTTATCGAAGTATCTATTTATATTCAATGGAAAGTATTTGTAGTAATTGAATTGCATTTTGTGATAAATTGTAGGATATCTCAGTGAATGAGTTAAGGAGATATTACCCAAACTCAATTGTGATAAAAATTATTGTCTAAATTATGTTAAGGGTAAAGTAATACAAATAACCACAACCTAATATTTTTCTGCCAGGCGTCGTTAAAATCATGACGAAAAAAATATTCGAACTCAATTTCGGACTTCGAGAATACAAAATATATTTAAAATTGAGTCCGATTAGATTTTTTTTTCATATTTGGCACACCCTTATTAGACACGTGCATTAATAAGTAGGGTTGCTGTCCTCTATTTTAATAAGGGTTGCTTTGTTCATCCAAAAAAATTGTTTTTTTAATCTCAATTGTGTACATTAATCTTGTGTACTGGACCAATGTTTGGGAGATATTTTACGCTAGCCAAAATTTCAAAATGTTACAGAGCAAGGCATTTTAAATAAGCTAGTAAATATTGATAATGCAATCACAAATTATCTTTTCGTACAAAATTAAAAAAATAGTTTATGTATGTTATTTAATAGGTATTGCTAATATCTTGAAAAATCTACAAGCTGCAGTTCACTATGATCCTCACGTATGTATGCATGAAGTAAATCTTTGACCAGTCTCACAATCAGACTTCTAAACACACTCCGTGCGGCTCCATCCAAATACAAACTAACCTACCTTAACTCGGAATGGATCAAAGCCAGTTTCACTAACGAACCTGCCCTTCATTTTGGTTTAGGTAAATGTATTGATAGTGGGGGTGTGGAGGCTCGTCACATGCGTCGACCATCCGTGTTGGTTAGTTGTATTAGCAAACGATTGCACGTTGCCAGATTTCCTGACAGTCACTGAGTATGCTTGCATATTAGTAACGCCGTAAACTCCCACTATGGGGCAACTATGCTCCCCTGCTACCCACACGCCAGTTCAATCGTGAGTTTAAGCTTGATTCACATGTCACCGAAAATCAAGTGCAGACAGAAAAGGGGTCAGGTGACGATGTTCTAAGCCAATCACAATGGACGCACGCCTCGTTCGGCTCGAGCTGTTCTGCAAAGAGTTCAACTAATCTCATTACTTCGTCCGCTCTGCCCGAGATGTTTCGAGCACGGTTGAGCCAATCAAATCCCAAATAAACCATCTTCAAATCTGTGCACATGCGGCATTTGACACCGCATGTTGCTTTAAAGGCTGAAAGAACGCAGACAGTCACATTGTCGTTGTTAGGAGATTTGAAATAACCGTTTATTGGAAAGTGTGTGTAAACAATATTGGATTGTGTCCACGAACGCAGCTTAATAATTTGAAAACATCTCATTGGGTGGTAAGCCTAAAATAATAAACATGTAGCCACCAGAATATAAAATATGTTATAATAAGCTGCTAAGTTTGCGTTTGCAATGCATCATGGTTCAAACATAACAGTGTGTGAGTTGCTGCACCACTTAATCGATCTGCTAGCGTTTTTCGGAAGCTTTTTATATCTGTCAGAATTTGAAATGAAAATAATAGTCATTTTTAGAAGGAAAAGTGTCTTCCATAGGTTTTCGGTTATGAAAAAAAAAACCTCTTTGATTAACATTTTAACCAAATCAAGATTATATGTTGTTTAACGGCACAAGTTTGAGGCCTTTCTCTCCTTTCAACTCTTTTTGTTGCCAGGTGTATACAGACTTTCTGGTTTAAGCGTGACGACTGACAGTCTTCGTCTCTTTCAATCGATATAAAAAAAAAAGTTTCTAGTTCTTAGTTTATGACTCTCGTCATGATGACGTCACGTTTCCATCAATAGCTCAACTTCATAACATATGGGGAACATATGCGCAGCTGAGGCCTCTTGGTCAACGAGAATATTACACACTAGGGAGAGGAAAATGTTGTTGCGGCGATGTAGCGGTATTAGGAATTGGTTTAAAGGAACTTTTTCTATTTGCGGTCAATATTAATAAACATTTAGCCTTAAAAAAAAAAAAAAACTTTATTATAAAGGATTATTACAGGGTTTGTTTTATTTACCAAGTACTGTATAATGAAGTTCTTGTTTTAACTAAACCATTGGCATTTTGTCTGTCCGTATATGTTTGTCAGCGATATCTGCCAATGCTTTGTACAATTTTGACAAATTGGCAGGACATTATTTGAAACAAAGGCCAAACAATGTATGTACATAGTTTTTTTAATCTAGTAATCTGTTTCATTATGGTGGCATATCAAAAGGTGTTTTTTCTAATTGTTCATCTCAAATGATTTGAATTTATTAGATATAAGGCAATCGATCGTATACCTAAACGCTTTGTTTTTAATGTTGATAGTTATTCATTACATCCAAACTTAATTCAAATACCGATCTCTCAGTAGAAAATCCGGATAAATTCAAGAACACCAAGATGAGTAAATGCAATCAGAGAGCGATCGATGTTGCCAGAAAAGGTAAAAAGATGCAAGAAAATTTGGCCCAGGATAGCAAGAAATGGAGATTCTGCAGCAAACCAATCACAGATTGGATGACCTGATGATGTGTTGATTGATATATATATTAGACTGAGTATAGACGTGCGACTGCCGCCGAGTCACTTTTTTTTTTTTTAACACCACAGTCTTACTAATCGTTTCGGGTTATACACTTTTTTACTAATTACCCTTATGGGTTAGTTAATTAGGAAGGTTCGATTGAGAGGAGTGCACAAACATTTGCGTGAAGGCAGAAAATGTTTAAAAAAAAACCAGTTTCGGAAAAATACACCCTCAGTGCACCCGACGTGATCGAACCGTCTCACGTCTTCTGCAGTTAATCTAACACGAAAGTTAAAACGCGTTAGACCATCGTCCACCGAAGCGGGTAAGGTCGGACTTTTAAAATAAATAATATTTTTAAATCAAATTATTGACATTTTTATGTTTTATTACCTAGTCACCGTAATCGAAATGAAATAATTCTTGCTAAACTAACGCTCCATTTAAGTCATGACAAAGTTATCACGGTTGCTGTACAAGAGTTCAAGTTGTGTGATGTAGTTGATGTTTGTGGGCGGGAGGTAAAGGGATGATACAAGGTATGTTAGACGACAATTCCAATACCTTGTTCATGGAAAGGGTTCATTTTCTGCCACCTGGAACGCAGTAATTAATTATGTGGTCACCTGCCGCCTCGGGTCCTGGCTATTACAAAATACCCCTCCACACTTGGAACAAAGGTTTATTTGCTTCATTTTTAATTTTTTTTAGCTAACCGCGTCTTACTACCCATTAGGATGTATACATAATCTGATAATTATTTTTATTTAACACCGCGTTCACTTACCGTTCGGGTTATACACTTTTGTCTAATTAAATTTGATACATTTGATTGAGAGGAGTGCACCGTTATTTGCGTGTAGGTGGCGTGGAAAACCAGTTGGGAAAACACCCTCAGTGCACTCCGACCAGGATCGAACCCTGATCTCCCAGTATTCAGTAGTCTTTATGTATCAATACGATAATGGTTAGGGTAGGAAGGTTGATCTAGAAAAACTGTACCCGCATTTGCGTGGAGCGTTTGAGTGAGTGGGGAAACCATTTATAAAAAAAACCACCCTTCATTCACCAAACCGGGATTGCCTCAAATCTCCTCATTAACGGTAGTATAGTTTAATATGAGAGTTAGCATTTAGCATTTAATATTCTTGGTTTATTTTGTTGTTTTTTTTGCTTGTCTACTTGTGGCTTTACTCTTCAATCGAAGGTTTTTTTTTTCCGGAATGGTTCCCACCCTACCTCCATACAAATGGGTACACTTCCGAAAAATATCTACAGATCGCATCCCTAGCCCAAACGGGTTAGTAGAAATAAGACGCGGAGCACGAAATTATTCTGCAACTTTATTGTCGTATTATGTTTAGGTAATTTTAATATGTACAGTTCTTTTCTATCATTTACGTGGGTTTTTATTTTCAAGAAAAGTGCAGAGGGACTCATTGAAAATAAAAACATTAGGGTTGGGATGTAGTGCAAGAGGTGTTTTTGCAGTTTTTTATGTCAAAAACATTTTGGTCAAAGGGAAATCAAATATTCTGCGGTAGAAACATTAATTAATATTCTTCAATTGTTGTGAATTTCAACAAGTGTTGAATATAATGTCAATGGTGTCCTGGAATTGAATGACTACGGGTTCTCTTATTTTAAAAAGTTTTCACCTAATACCGCTATACTCAAAAAAGATATTCACAACTGTTAGTATCCACAAGTGAGAAAAAATTAAAATATATGGTTAGTACTGGAGCCTTATTTGATTTATTTTTGACCAAAATTAATTTTTGGCTATAAAAACCGCCAAAAATAAACACCTTTTCACTGTCCACCTTGAGAGCCAATTTCACTCCCGATTAATCGGAAATTAGACACACATTTCTGCGTTCCACCACAAACCGTATCAAAGCCTGATTCCCGACCATTCTTATTTGAAAACAGTGAAATGGAAATGGGATAGTGTTTTTTTTAATTGGTAGGAACTGTTTTAATGTCAGTTTCAATTACATGGGTTTTTTTCCCGTAGAATACAGAAAACTGCCTACAAAGCGTTGTAGGTTTCGAGCTTTATTTCTAAAGTTTTGAGTTATACGTGGGGATGAGTTAAGCAGAGCGCTCAAACAATCGGGGATAAGTATCTCTAGGAGGCAAAAACAGTTTATATCGGCCATATTGTAATGCATTGGCTCTTAAAGTCGAGTTTTTGTTATCCTAAGAACAGCATTGGGAGAGCATTTGCAGATTAAGTGTTTACGTCTCGTTTAGAGAAAATAAAGAAAATAGTTCTGCGATATAATGAGTAGATCTAACGCTAATTCGTGATTTTTACGGTACGTTGTCTAGCTATCGTCCTAACAAACCACTATGCCCAAACTCCACTTTTCAAGAAACATTTCTGTTTCATAATTTTAAAGTATTTCTTAATTAATCTCGAATCTTTTTTTTTTTTAGCACAGCGTCTTAATACCTGTAAGGCTATTCTAAAGTATAATTAGCCTACACCAATGGAGGTTGATGAGAAATGTTGATTTCAAAAGGAAATGTACCAAATTTGGGGGAAGGGAGGGTGGAAAACCATGTAGGTGTAAAAACCACCCTTCAATAGACCGATTGAGATTCGAACCTCATTTTTATCGTCATCGGACCAATCTAGTCTATTTGCGAGAGTGACGCACTAGGCAATATGGCTCACCGAAGCAGGGGTTATGTTAACTTTACAAGTTTAACAATATGTTTAAAAAACACTATATACTGATATGTAATTATTCTATCCAAATTTAATCTCGCTAATTGATTATGAATTAGGAATATAGAATTTTAAGTACTGTATCCGAATTTGCTTGTTAGGACCGATAGTAAACATATATAAAAAACACCTTTGTACATCTAATTATGATCGAGGTCCATCCTCATGGTTCGGGTTAAACCACACACCGATGAGCCTAACCTACCAGACCCTCCTCGTTACCGGAGAATCACACCAGAACAGACCTGAAACCTTGTTTATATGTCCACCGACGCGGGTTTGTCCCTCATTGTAAACTCCTCGTCTGCCTTTGACCGAATCAGCCCGGTTGGTTTCTCAACCCTGTAAGACCGAAAAAGTTAGGGGGGGGGAAGGTTGGGGGGGCCTGGGGGTCTAAGGAGGTTGTTTCACAGATCTTTTTTTTTTGTCACCGCATCTTATTGCCCGTTCGATAACCAATATGATTATTAAAGGGGGGGAGATTGATTTTAGAGAAATGTACACCATTGCGAGTGTAAAAACCTTTTTAAAGAAAAAACACCTCATTACCCCCGACCGAATTCAAAACCCCTGATTCCCCGTCCCCGGCAGTCTAGTCAAATGCTAGAGCAACATAATGACCATGCCACCCCGAGGGGGTTTAAATAGTACTCTACGCCATTTACGTGAGGTTGGGGTCGAATCCAATGAAGGTTTTTTTTTCCCCATATTTTATTGCAGTCTTTCCCTTCACTAACGTGGGGGGTTTTTGTTTCCCCCTATATCTTTTCCTATTCTTTTTGAGCAAGTCATTTTTATTCCTGTTTTTTTTTTTTTTAACCCGATTTTACTACTCATGGGGAATGTGTGTATGTACTAATTATTAATGTGTTAAGGATGGGGAGGGTTGAATTTATAGGAAGTGTACCACATTTAAGTGGAGGGAGAGTGAGGAACCATATGCCTTTGTTGAAGGAAAAAATATTAAAACAATATTTTTAACACAAAAAAAAGGACCAGTTTTGGGAAATATAATTAATAAAGATTATAAACATCCAGTTGGTTTTCTGTCGGGAAGAAAGTTCGGGGATTTAATCCCACCGGATGTTTTTCCCCGAAGTCATTTGTCCTAGATGGTTTCCCCACCTTCACTGTGAAATTAGAGTACATTTCCTCTAAATGTATCCTCCCTTTATTTTCACTTAAAAATTATTAACTTTATAAAGAACACCATTTTTGGGTCTTTAATTCGTATTTTCAAATAAACTCTCAAATTGAATCAGTTAACATTTTTAGCCGACCCTATTTTTTAAATTTCCCGTATAAGACCGAACCGGGTTTTTTGGGGGGCGATTTTAATTTCATTTGGAATATATTTGAAATGCACTGGTTTGGTTTAAATTCCTTAAATCTAATTACCAAAAATAATGCTAACCATGTAAAGGCAGTCTTTTATTTATTACACAAAACAAATGTTTTTTTTTAATATTTTTTCCCCCAAATTTGCTTTTTTCTTTGTAATTATGTTTTAGTTTAGGTATATCTACTTGATATCCGTTGTTTTTTCTTTACATTGTGTAAGTAGTGGTTTGTAAAAGTCCCTATAAAATAAAACTTATCGTAGTGGCCAAGTATGAAATTAATGTTAAAAAACCTTTAATAACTGAAAGAGTTAAGGTTCGGCAGAAGGGAGTGCAAGTTTTTTTCAGAGTTTATAGAATTGACATTTTTTTGGCCCCCAAAAAAAAAAAAATATTGTTCCCGTAGCAACTGAGTTTAGTTTTCTGCATTTTGCTATATCAACAGATCTTGAAAATTGTCCGGGTGTCTGGAATTTTGGCAAAACATTTTAAATAAAGAGAAAAAGTTTTGCCAAAATTCCAGGACACCCCCTTTCCATATATCAATATCTGTTGATTAAGCATGTGCAGGAAAAAATAAATAAAGTTGCTACAGGAAAATATTTGATTTTTTTTGGCAAAAAAAATTAAATTTTTTAAAAACTGTAGAAATTTTTGCGCCCCCCTTTGGCCACTTAAGAACCAAATTTAACATGTTTTAGCTTATCAAAACCCAAATTTTTGATATATTTTCCCTTCAGTTTATAAATTTTTAATTATTTCTTATATATTATATATAAGTTGAAGGTAATTGTTTTTTTTTTGACTGTCACTAAAATTGAATAGTTACTATTGAGGTTTAAGGTGAGCGTTTTGTTCAAGTCCGTATTCTTGCAATTTTTTTATAATATAAAAACCCCATTGGACAAAATAATAAAACAGTCCCACCGGTTATTGGTATTTGACATGAAATAATGAAAGGGGAAACTATAAACTTTTTTTAATGAATGAAAACGTAATCATATTCCAGGTTGTCATAAAAAAATATTAAAGAACTTTTGGAGTTGTATGTGGTAGATAGGCCTAGTTATACATTTTTTTTTATCGCCGGGCTTCTCACTACCGGTTTAGGTTATAGGTTAATTATCAGGGATCGGGTTGGGGTGGGGAAAGGGAAATTTCATTTTAGGGATAATTTCCAAAATTTGCGTGGATGGAGTATGTAAACCATTTGGGAAAAAAATACTTTTAGTACACCCGACTGAGATTCAAACCTCCGACCCCCCAGTCTTCATCAGGTCAGTATTTACACGAAAGTAACATCGTAATTTAACCATTCGGCCACGGGAAGCAAGTGGTATTCATACAAAATTTTGTATATGAAGCAATGTTTTATTTTATTATGCCCTTCCCCAAAACCCCAAAAAAAAAAAATTGGTGTGATAAAAAAGGGCCAAAAAATCATACTGCCCTTAATTCCGGAGCCTTTCATTCCACCTTAAAGATTGTCGAACAGGAGGTGTAAAGCATTAAATTTGATTAATTTTCGTACATTGCATTCCTACTATCCTTCTGGAATATAGTCTTAATAGCCCCCTTTCCCCCGTAAAAAAAATTTTATAAAGAATTATGTAAAACCAAAGTTTAAAATCATCCTCATGTAAATTTTTTAAAAACAAACTTTTTTTACTTTTTTTAATAAGCCCTCCCATCACTTTATAGCCCCTTTTCCTTTTTACCCCCTCCTTTTTCATTCATTCCTCTATAATTTTGTTTGTTTCTAGCGGGGAAAGGAATCGTGTATCACAATCAAAACAAATTTTTTTAAAATCAAATTAATTTTTTCAGCTTCTCCAACTTTCATTTACTCCCTCGTTTCCCAAATTTTTATTTTAATCTTTTTTTGTTGCGTTCTCGTCACTACATCTATTCCTCTTTCCTCACCCCTACCCCCACCCCTTCATTCAACCCCACTTCCCTTCAAAAACTTTTTTTCCAACGATATATAATTTATACTATCGACATTTTTATGAGGAATAAATTAAATTTTCAAAATAAAAATATAGCCAAATGTTTTTCCCGCTGATAATGTGGGTTTTATTTTGGGTTTTGAAAGAATTTTTTAAATCGGTCCAGTGGGTTTTTGAGTTTATCCTTTTCAAACCCCAAAAAACCAAAATATAAAATCTTTTCTCTTATAATATTAGTGTAGATGAGGTTGAGTTTAAATTAAAATAGAATTTAGATCAAGTATAAAAAAAATTTCTGCGTGAAAAAAAGGTGAGGAATTTTAACGACGTTCCCCTTGCTTGGAAAATTTTGAATTTATTTTATGAAGCGGATTGCATCTTAAACTTGTCGCCCCTAAGCACTATCATATTAGACGAAAATTTGCTAAATGAAACGAGAGGGAAGAAAATGAGAATTTTGCCCTGAGAAGGTGCTCTTGTCTATGTGCTGATAAGCATTTCCTCTTCCTTTGCGAGTTTACGCAGTCACTTTTTTATTCGTGCCTTGCAAAAAATTGACTTGCTTTAGAATCATACTTTTTTCTGGTTTACTATTCTAGATAGAAATATGCTACCAATCATTTTAAATCTTTCATCCTGGCGGGGGAAAACTCCTACAGGCCCTTTCGTGACCAAGACAAATAGCCCAAGTTGTAGAAGATTTATTAAAAAAATTCGTTTACAAAAAAAAAAAATTAAAATTTAAAAATTTAAAAATTTTTGACAATTTTGTTTCTATTTTAAAATTATTTAAGAATGTATGGTTTTAATTTTTAACGTTTAATAACTTTAAAATCGCCGAATAAAACGTAAATTCATTAATATGTGATTTTTCCCATCTCGAACCCGCCAGGACGTCAATGGTAAGCAAAGTCGTAAAGGAAAAATTTAGTTTACTAAACTCTACCGGGATTTTAAACCCACCTCCCCCTTACCTTTTAAACCCGATTTGATAATTTGACAGAGTATCCTTTTGTAGCAATTTTTAAAAAAATATAATTGGTATGGAAAACTTTAAAGAATGTTTAAAAAAACATTTTAAGCAAAATTAATAACAATTTTACAAAAACTTAGCTTATTGGTGTTAATTTTATAGGTATTGCTTACATATATTTTTTTTAAATGGGAAAATTAAGATCACATGGCTTGGAGTATGAATACGTAAAAAAAAAAATCTGGGAGTCTTTTAGCGTCAGATTTAAAGGGTTTTTTTATAAAAATTAGCCTATACTCCAATTTCTAAATTATGAAGTATCCCCTTGTATTTAAATTTGCTCTTATTTATCACCTTGAAAGATTTCATATCATTTTCTGAAAATAATTGCACCTTTAAGATCTTTATCAAAAAATTAAAAAGTGGGGATGTCTTGGGCACGTTTTAGTTTTCAACAAAGGAGATACTTAAAAAAGGGTTTGTTGTGTGTGTTTGTTTTGGTATGTGTGGTGTGTGTTCACATAAAATATATATATATATATCTGTACGCTAACCGGCTATGGGTTTCATGCTCATCAAAAAGATGACGGTGAATGAACACTTAATTAACGTTAGAAGTTTAAGTAATGAGCATTTTAAAGTAATTTGGAGATTTTTCTAAAGCATTTAAGATTATTTCTTTTGTTTTTCACTATATTCATGTATAATTGCAATTCTGTGTAAAATTTTATATACTTATTTATATAGAAATACTTATTTTTATTTTCTAAAAAAAAAGGGGACATTCAAAATATGGGTTTCATTATAATTCGTGATTTTGAAAGGGGGAATTTTTTTTTTTTTTTTTTAGTTACTACTGCCCCAAAAAAGGTAAGTAATGATAAAGTTTGTAAAACACTGTTTTAAAATATTATTAAAATTTTTATTAAATTATATTTTTAGAGCACACACTCAAAAATGAATATTTACAATGAATGAGGTCAAATGATTTGATGGCACTTCCCTTTTTAGGATGATAAACATATCGTATCATATGACTTGGTTAATGAGTTTAAATATTTATTAATAAAATTTTTTTAAATTAGCAAAAAACCATATTAGAGTGAAAATTAGCAAAAGAATACAGCGGAAATTATTTTGGCTCAGTAAGCGATTATTTATCATCTCAATTCGCATCTTCTACCCGTTCAGGTTATACGCACTTGAAAAAGCTAATGAGTAATGATAGGGTGATTGTTAGATAAAGGGAAAGGCCTACAGTTTTCGTGGAGTCCGAACCACGGTGGAGGCCTGGCATTCCCCACTTCACAAGTTTTGTTTTGGGCAGAGGTGAAGGAAGGGTTTGGTAATCAGATAAATTTTGCCGGGACCGAGGATTAAACCCCGGACCCCAGCACAGAAGTTGCCCACCTTCCCCCCTAGACCACCAGGTCCCCCTCTACCAGTAAGCTGTTGACATTTATCCCCTTTCAAGGAATGTAAAACACAGAATGTCTAAACAATAATTCTCCCTTATTTTTATTTTATTATTATTATTATTTAGAACCGCGTCTTAATACCCGTTCAGGTTATACGCTTAAGTACTAATTACGCTAATGGATTTGAATTGGAAAGGTTGAATTTAGAGGAAGTTAACACACATTTGACGTGGAGGGAGGGTGAAAAAAACATTTAGGAAAAACCACCCACCTCGCCCGACCAAGATTCGAACCTCAATTTCTCCTTCTTCGGCAGTCTATATCAATACAAAAACATGTGAGGGTTGGCAACTACGCCACAAGGCAGGTTTTACCGGTGTTTTCTATGGATATGAAAACGTGGTCTCTTACCTTACATGACGAAAAAAAATTTAGGGTGTTGAGCAACAAGGTTCTTAGGAAGATATTTGGTACAAAAGGGGATGAATACGTGAAGGAGGTTATATAACGATGAGTTACATACCCTGTACTCATCACAAGACATGGTTAGGATATCAAGTCTCGTAGATTAAGGTGGGCAGGACATGCAGAGTTAATGGGAGAATCTAGACTGTTTCAGGCTACTGACTGGAAAACCCAATGAGAAGAGAGCATTAGGAAGACCTAGGTGCAGATGGGAGGATAGCATTAGAATGGACCTGAAAGAAAATAGTGTGCAATGAGGTGGAGTGTATAGAACTATCTTAAGATAGGGATAGGGTGTAAATGAGGTTGACTGGATATAACTAGCTAAATATAAAGATAGGCGGGTACTTTTGTAAGTCTAGCAATGAACTTTAAAGTTCTTAGGGCCATATAGAAATAAAGAACATTTTCTATTATTTATTTAAGTGTAGAGAAAATTTCACTTCTCTCATTAAAAATCAAATTGATCAAACGGGTTTGAGTTGCATGCTCGACTTTGACCCAGGAGATGCGAATTTAGATTGAATCTTGAACGAATGCATCTGGTTTTCGTTTCTATATTGTGATTTTAATTGGGGTCTAACCCATCTTTTTGTCAACACGGTATAGTTTCTATCTGCCCGGAAATTGGGCATCAATTATAGTTAATCCGAATTTTATCGATGATGATGATGATTATTA
This sequence comes from Timema cristinae, assembly GCA_039000515.1. Lineage (NCBI taxonomy): Eukaryota > Metazoa > Arthropoda > Insecta > Phasmatodea > Timematidae > Timema > Timema cristinae. The sequence continues at coordinate 75,180 of JBCFYV010001955.1, read as the reverse complement.
TAATGTGGACCCGTGTATGCCTTACGGTTGAGCAAATAATTATAACGATACCCGGTTTTATGATTATGACGACGCGTTCATGCCTTACTACGCACTTGTTATCACATGACTATGATGATCTGATTTTATGTTTAAATTTGATTGGAATCAGTAAAAATTTTATGTTTGTACACAATTTATTGATTGATTACTTTACTGTTATAAAATTGACATTGATACAGTTCTTTGTTAATTTCCGAACTGACGCTTAAAGTCAGAGCTAGTTCTGTTCAAAATTTTGTTTTCTGTGTGTATTCATACGCACAAGCTGCTTATATATATATATATATAACCTACCTTACTTCTTGGACCTCATCATCCAGTGTCAAAAATAACTAATCGGAGAACTCCTGGCAACCTGATGTTGTGAAGGCTAACCATTTTGGTTGTTTAATTTATTATTAGCCTAATAATTAAAGGTAGATTAAGTTATTGGTAGGTATTGTGACTGTACAGTATTATTATATGCAATAGTTATCTTTTTTTATTATTTTAAAGTATTTAAAACTAACTTTCAAGCATCAACAACATGGGACTTAGTTACACCTATTTTTGATTCAATTGTGAGCTTTAAATTATCTTCAATAATTATTATTTTAGTGTCATTAGGTTTCCGTATTCTTGTGACCCGGACGTCGGTATTACATAATTTACCATTTACCATTTTATATGTAAAAATATGCCCTATATTTGATATTTTTGGCACCAACCCAGTTAACATATATTTTGAAGGTTCGAGTTCAGTATACAAAACAGATGTGTTCGTAAATAGTTAATACCACAAACCCATACCCAAACAGGTTTGTGTGATTATAGGTCTAGAGCTGTTAAAAGTTGTAATAAGAGTTACTTTATATGAAGTGGTATTTGTTTACGTACTACCCCCGTATACTTTCTAATTTCTGTAACTACTTGACAGACTATGTAAATAGGAAGAAAACCAAGCTATTTTGAAACCATTTCATCCGGTTCTGAACGATAAATGGTGGGAACTACTAGCCATAGACAAAGACCATCTTGCAAAGGTTTAAAATTAGCATTTTGGTAAAGAACTTTTTAATATATATATATAAAATAGGCTACTCACCATCTCCACTACTCTCGTTGATTTGGAGCAATTCAGGTGATAATTTGGGAAAACGTCGCACTTGAGGGGTAATCCAGCAGATAAATTGGAACCACTAGGGTCTTCTAGTCTTTGATCTGTTGAATGGGTTTGGAGACTCATTTTCAGCGGGTGGAAAAGGGGGGGGGGGGTTGAATTGAGACCTCTATAATAAAGATTCTTAAGGCCCTGCCTACCCATAAATGCACGGTTCTAAAAAAAAGAATTTAGAACAAAATATATTTAATAATTCAACCTTGTTGTTTTTTATTTATTTTAGTAACATATCTGGGCATATTTCATAATTCTTATGGAATTTTCAAACCATGCTAAAAATAGTTATTGAAATATTTCATTAAATGTTTCCATTTAAATGCATTTTAAATGGGAAAACAAAAATTATTAATGGATTTATTTATTTTCTTTGTACAATTAAGCTAGAGTGTTTGTTTATAACATACTATTTAATGAAAATTTCTTTTTCTTTTTAGACATATTTTTTAATTTGGGTTAGCTTCAATAATCACAACGATATTGAGCTCTAACGACTCCCAAGTCGATCTTCTAGTCAAAATACATGGTTTTAAATACAACTTTTCCTTCTGCAACTAGTTGTCATAGCTGATAATAGGTCCCGTTAGTATGATCATTACCCATTTACAAGCTAGTATCATTTTGCAAGCGTTGGCTAACTGCTGTATCGGAATGTAGGCTGCAGTGGAGGGTTAAACTAATCTCTGTGACCTTCTTGAGTCAAAGAAACATTAATACCATGTAAGTTAGGATAAGAAGGGCCATGTCCAATTATGAAAATTTGCGTAAATTAAATATAAACAATTAAACATCTTAATATATTCAGTAACTAAAATACTCACAAAGTCTTCCTGCTGTGTGAATAAATATAGTTGGTCCCTACTTACTTCATGAGAGTATTACTCTAGTGATACATTATTTTCAAAGAAAAAGCCACATGCTTTCTTACACAAAGTTTTATGACATTAGCCCTTATTTAACTGAGACAGAAAAAACATGTAAAATTCTTCACTCTTATCTTATATTCTTTCTTGAGTTTTCTCATTCTTTAGCACTACACTTTTGTAATAATAAGTGTTAATATTAAAAGTAAATGAAAATACTGTATATTGAATTTTTAATCCACAATTATAATAAATAAAAAAAACATTTCCCGTCATATCAAACATAGTTATTTTAAATAAAGTTTGGTCTAAATGTAATTTGGAGACGTTCTCAGTATAATTTTATATACTAGTTTTTATTTTACGGTCTAGGATTTGACTCTCATTGGAATTTGGGGAAAAAGCTATTTTTCAAAAGTTAATGAACGAAGTTTTTGGTAGTCAAAATGTGAAAATGTTAATTTTATTTTATTAGGTGTTTAAATGTGATTACTTTTAATTTGAACCTGTTGCATTCTCGCAGTTTGTGCGCTCGTTTTGGAAAGAATGTATCGAATCCCGAACAATAAGTACCCACGGTGATTACTTTTTATATAATTAACAATATGTGACCTTTTTGCTTTCGAACAAAATCCAATGGATTGTAATAAATTTTGAGGTGGAGAAGTATTTACCAAATATTATTTTATATCTTGTGAAATAACAAGTTTATGAAGAAAGGGCGCACAAAGAAAATCAAAGATATAATTGATTATTTAACTTCTTGTAGTAAAGGGTAAGTTTTTTTTAATGGTATGCATATTACTGGCGTTTAGGCTATCTGTATCTACTAATTTAAGTACAATGGATGAGCAGCGATACTATTTTATTTATTGTAGAAATAATATCAAAATTAAGATACAAATAAATACTTCTATATAACAATGCAGCGATTATTTGATATTTCAAGTACTTTTTTTTTTAAGAAAAAGCTCTTAGCTGAAAGTAAATGTTACTAACACTCTGTAACGCACTTATTGTATGTTCAAAATCTCTTGTGCCTTGGCCGAGTTCGTATTCACGCTTAGTACTAAGTCAAGTTATTTTAGCTGATTAATTTACCTTACTCAGTGCTCAGTCATAGCACTTTAGCAATATTGACCACGACATGAAGCGATGATAAGTAAATATATATTTACAACCATTAAAATTAATTAACTTTTGTGTTCCTTATGCCATAAAGTAAGTAAAGTAAGTATTTGATATCCCGACCGCCTCTGTTGTATAATGGTCAGATTTTACTGGTTCAGATCTGAAATCCAAGTTCGATCCCAGTGCCCCTAATTCTGTCTTTTGAAGCAGTGGGTCTGAAACGGAACCAAATCAACCTCGTGAGGATCAATGAGGAGATAATTGAATGAATAAGTAGCGCTTCAGTCTAGAAACTGAGATAGAAGTCTGGAGGGCTTGTTGTTTCTAACACCATGGCACCCTCAGCTTGAAAATGTTGGCCTATCTTTGCCAACATACGGCAGCGTCTCGATTGGTATAGCCTGCTTGCAGGCTGCCACCATGGAGATATTACTCAAGTTAAACTCTACCAATAGGATAAAAAATTATTCCCAAAAAAATTTATTCTGGAAAAATTGTGTAAATCTATAGATGTTTGAAAACTGTAAACACGTATTAAATAACAGATACCCACTTCATTGGCTGAGTGGTCTAAGGTGTCACTAGTGTTAAATGGCCTGCAGATAGCGGAGCACTTGGGGTGCAAATCCTGGTAGAGTCTATTGAGGGTAGTTTTTCCTAAATGTTTTACCATCTTCCAAAATAAAATGCTGGTAGATAACCTCTCAAATGCTTCTTTCCTCATTACCACCCAATTAGATTATCATATATGCGTATAACATGAACAGGTAGTATGACGTGGTAATATCAGTAATAAAAATAACATATATTTATAGTCAAAATTGTTATAGTCTTCGAAATGAAACTGCTTTTAAAATATGTTATTGCCTCCTTAGCCTTTAAATTTTAAAAATTAGCCAAAGCACAGTGGCAAATTTAGCACATTAATTTTAGTTATTTTTTATTTTACCTGCTTACTAATAAACTCAAATAAATGGTACGACAAAATCGTAGGCTACATACTCAATCGTATAGGTTATTTATTATAGTTAGTGACAAAAACTTCAAATATAAGTTATCTCTAATTGTACCTTAAATAAATTTTTCTCTGATAAATAAGTGTACATTATTATTTATCACTACCCTCACCAGATATTTATTTGAAAAAATTTCAATAGTGGTACAACAGCATTAACCTGGAGTCACGTGACAGTTTGATATGCTAATTACTCAAAAAAGGGTACGGGTACAAAACTTATTTGTGTTACAAAACGGTACAAAACTAGCTACAAAACTTTGGCATCAAAAAATTCAAAAGTGGTACAACAGCATTAACCTGGAGTCACCACTTTGATATGCTAATTACTGAAAATGAGTACGGGTACAAAACTTATTTGTGTTACAAAACGGTACAAAACTATTACAAAACTTTGGCATCAAAAAAAGTTCAAAATCAAAAGGGGTACAACCGCATTTACCTGGAGTACGTGGAGTACTCACTTTGATATGCTAATTACTCAAAAGGGGTACGGGTACAATACTTTTTCTTTCTGGTACAAAACGGTACAAAACTAGTACAAAACTTTGGCATCAAAAAAGTTCAAAATTAAAAAGTAGTAAAACAGCATTAACCTTGAGTCACCACTTTGATATGCTAATTACTCAAAATGGGTACGGATACAAAACTTTGGCATAAAAAAAAATTCAAAATTTAAAAGTGGTACAACTGCATTAACCTAAGGTCACCACTTTGATATGCTAATTACTCAAAATGGGAACGAGAGTACAAAATGGTACAAAACTAGTACAAATTTTTGGTATAAAAAAAATTTCAAAAGTGGTACAACAGCATTAACTGGAGTCACCACGTTGATATGCTAATTACTCAAAATGGTACAAATCTAGTACAAAACTTTGGCATGAAAATATTCAAAAGTGGTACAACAGCATTAACCTGGAGTCACCACTTTGATATGCTAATTACTCAAAATGGGTACGGGTACAAAACTTATTTGTGTTACATAACGGTACAAAACTAGTACAAAACTTTGGCATAAAAAATTCAAAAGTGGTACAACAGCATTAACCTGGAGTCACCACTTTGATATGCTAATTACTGAAAATGAATACGGGTACAAAAACTTATTTGTGTTACAAAACGGTACAAAACTATTACAAAACTTTGGCATCAAAAAAGTTCAAAATCAAAAGGGGTACAACCGCATTTACCTGGGTACGTGGAGTACTCACTTTGATATGCTAATTACTCAAAACGGGTACGGGTACAATACTTTTTCTTTCTGGTACAAAACGGTACAAAACTAGTACAAAACTTTGGCATCAAAAAAGTTCAAAATTAAAAAGTAGTAAAACAGCATTAACCTTGAGTCACCACTTTGATATGCTAATTACTCAAAATGGGTACGGATACAAAACTTTGGCATAAAAAAAAAATTCAAAATTTTAAAAAGTGGTACAACTGCATTAACCTAAGGTCACCACTTTGATATGCTAATTACTCAAAATGGGAACGAGTACAAAATGGTACAAAACTAGTACAAATTTTTGGTATAAAAAAAATTTCAAAAGTGTACAAACAGCATTAACCTGGAGTCACCACGTTGATATGCTAATTACTCAAAATGGTACAAATCTAGTACAAAACTTTGGCATGAAAATATTCAAAAGTGGTACAACAGCATTAACCTGGAGTCACCACTTTGATATGCTAATTACTCAAAAATGGTACGGGTACAAAACTTATTTGTGTTACATAACGGTAACAAAACTAGTACAAAACTTTTGGGATCAAAAAATTCAAAAGTGGTACAACAGCATTAACTGGAGTCACCACTTTGATATGCTAATTACTGAAAATGAATACGGGTACAAAACTTTATTTTTTGTTACAAAACGGTACAAAAAAACTATTACAAAACTTTGGCATCAAAAAAGTTCAAAATCAAAAGGGGTACAACCGCATTTACCTGGAGTAGTGGAGACTCACTTTGATATGCTAATTACTCAAAACGGGTACGGGTACAATACTTTTTCTTTCTGGTACAAAACGGTACAAAACTAGTACAAAACTTTGGCATCAAAAAAGTTCAAAATTAAAAAAATAGTAAAACAGCATTAACCTTGAGTCACCACTTTGATATGCTAATTACTCAAAATGGGTACGGATACAAAACTTTGGCATAAAAAAAAATTCAAAAATTCAAAAGTGGTACAACTGCATTAACCTAAAATCACCACTTTGATATTGCTAATTACTCAAAATAAGAACGGGTACAAAATGATACAAAACTAGTACAAAACTTTGGTATAAAAAAATTTTTTATAAGTGGTTTCAACAGCATTAACCTGGAGTCACACGTTGATATGCTAATTACTCAAAATGGTACAAAACTGTACAAAACTTTGGCATGAAAATATTCAAAAGTGGTACAACAGCTATTAACTGGAGTCACCACTTTGATATGCTAATTACTCAAAATGGGTACGGTACAAAAATTATTTGTGTTACATAACGGTACAAAACTAGTACAAAACTTTGGCATCAAAAAATTCAAAAAGTGGTACACAGCATTAACTGGGAGTCACCACTTTGTATGCTAATTACTGAAAATGAAATCGGGTACAAAAACTTATTTGTGTTACAAAATGAAGACTGAAAGTAATAAACCTATAGAGGGGGAGAAAATAAAAGGGGAGAAATCCACCAAACCTACGCCTGACGTTAAACCAAAAGAACACAAATCAAAAATAGATTCTAAATCTTCCACTGCGAAATCGAGAATTGATTCAAAACCACCCCGATCTTTGGAGCGTAAAAGTCAAAGATTAGCACGACGACTCCAGTTGGTGAGAAAAAATCTGAAGTTAAATCTTCCCCAACAACACCCAAGAAATCAGTAGAGTCTAAAGTCAATGGTGTTGCATCCAAAGCCGAGATTTCCAAAGTGAGCAGAGCTGCAAGTAAAAGTCGGCAGTCTCCAACCACGACACCTGCAAAAAGTACGAAAGAAGCTAATAATAGAAAAGTAGTTGAATCAAAATATAACGTGTCTCGTACAGCGTCAACATCTCGAGCCCAACACCTAAATCAACAAAGAAGGAACCAGATAATGCCTCAACAACAGTGAAAAGTGAAAGAAAACCAATTAGTCGAAGACCAAAACCAGCATCTCCTAGCAAAACAGGAAAATCTCCAAGTTCACCAGCAAAGTCTTCGTCAGCAAAGAGTACGCCAACGCCTTCCGTAAAATCAGAAAAGGATGGAGTTATTCGTAAAGTAAGAGGAGAGCCTGATAAGGCAGCGACGGATTCTTCTGCAGTATCGACACCATCAACAGCTGAACCAGAAACTGGGCCTCTAAAAGTTAAAGTTCTTCCTATAGAAGAGACTCCGGCTTTTGCTGAATCAGGGCATATTAATGAGACAGTTCAAGACAAAGTATTAAGTGCAGACGTAGAAAATTTAGACTTGGAAAAACCTAAACATAAAAAAGAAAATTAAAGAATCTTCGGGTGCAGTAGAGGCGACATCTATTTCAGGCACAGTCAAAACTGAAGAATTTGAGGGTGAGCAAGGTTATGATGTAAATGACATCACAGAGACTGAAGAAGTAATAGAGGAAACTAAAATTAGTCCAATAGCCCTAGGAACAACTAGTCAAGAAGAAACCGAAGACGAAGAAGTAGCTGAGGCCAAAGAATTGGTAGCTTTGGGTGAAGACGAGCATGATGAAAGACAAGATGTGGAAATAACAGAGGAGGAAAGAACTGAGGATATTGAAGATGAGGATATAGTTATTGAACCTGGAAAATCTCTACAGGACGAAATGGAATTTGAAGAAAAACATGGAGAAATAAATGTTGAAGAAAAATATGTAGAAGAAGATGAGGATGAAGAGGAGTATTTAATTATTGAAAAAGAGGAAGTAGATCAAGTGATGAAAAATTCTTTACAAGATCAAGAAAGTTTTGAAATTAGCGGGCCAAACGAAAAAGATAATGAAGAGGAAGGGGAACTGAAAAAACATTTGAGAGATGAAGGTGAGTCTGAAAAAGAGAAAAAACATGCAGAAGAAAAAGAAACACCTGTGGTTAATGGTTTAGAAGGGGATACAGTAATCGAGGAGTCAAAAACGTATTTTGTACCCGATGAAAAAGATCAGCTAGATGACTCATTTTAGCCAAAAATGAAGTTGAATCGGTATGTACAGCTAAAGATGTTTCTAAAGTAGCTAAGCAAAAAGAAGAGAAAAAATACGATGAAAATAAGGAAATAGAGGTTTCTGTTGACCATGCTAAGACCATAGATGTTACTCTGGACAAAGAAAGGGTGGAACAATTCCCTCCGGAAACTAAAGAACAAATACAAGAAGAGGTTCAAGAAATAATATCATCAGCCAGAGAAATAGTTAGCTCTAAGCTTGAAAATGAAAAAAATCAAGACGATTTGCACATTAAACCAAAAGATCAATTGAACATTCTTCAGTAGATGATAAAAAGGAGATCGAAAGTGACGAACAAAAAGAAATATCATCAATTAGCCCTGAAGAGAAGTTGGATAACTCTTCAGAGAAGAATCGAGAGATTACAGATGAAACAAGAGACTCTGACCAGAAATTATTGGATGAGGAACATGATGATGGAGTTTGAAATAAAGGGAACTGGACTGAGAGACATGGTGGACCAAAAGTACCCAGCAGAAGAAAGCCAACCAGATGAGAAATTTTCCACAACTGTGGAATCTGTGCTACTACAGCACCAACATTACCAGAAGATGAACGGATTCCTTTGGATGAAATCAAAGAAATAATAGAAGAAAAACATGTTAAAGAAGAAACAAAAGAAGATAAGCCCACCAAAATTTCAGCTCCTCATCTTGAGCAACCTACAACCTTACCACAAGTTTTCATTCCGTCAAATATAGGCGTATTTGATACTCGTGGCCCACAAGCTCTAGCCATCAAAGAGATATAGTCAAAACACCTGATGAGGTCGCTGACTTACCAGTGCATGAAGAAGTTGACCCTGGAATGTATGAGGGTGATGAGTTCAATAGGGAATTTCCCAAATCTAAAGATGATACGCTATTTGTAAAGAAACAGACTGAAATTGAAGATAGGCACTCTCTTGAACTTGAAGTTAAAGGCAAACTTTCTGATGAAGATAAAAAAGAATCTCATGATAATATAGAAAATGCAGAACAGACCGAGGGGGTATCTGCCTTAGAGCTAAATCAAAGCAACCAGAAAGAAAATAAAGATCATATTGATAAAAAGGATATTCCCACTACAGTGGAAGTAGATACAAATAAAATGGGCACAGCTGTAGATGAAAAAATGCGTAATAAAAAAGAAGACTTTTCACAGGATGCAGTCCTCCAACTTAAATTGGAAAGTGACAAAACAAAGGATGAAAGGGCAACAGATAAAATGGATGGACTTGAACATTTGAAACACGCTGAAGCTGAGAGTAGTGCACCATCCTTAGATAATATTGGTATAGTGGTACTTGATAATAAAGATGTGGAAGAAAAAATGCTCGCCAAAGACAAACTTGACTTGTTACAAGATGTTAATGCTTCAAATTATGAAATGACTGGAGCCATTTATCAAGAGACAGAAAAAGAGGACAAAGGAATCGAAAAGGAAGAATCCGAAAAACCAGTGTTAGGTGTGTTTGATACTAAGTTTGAATCTGAAGAAAAGAAAATTGCAGAAGATCTTACCCAAAAAGAAAATTTTGTTGAAACCATAAAAGTTGAGGAAGAGAGAACTAAAGAAGATTCAAAGACAGAAAAAACAACAGAGGACTTGAGGCATACATCTGATAGTCCTGAAGATGGTCAAGCCATAGATAATCTTGAAAACTCTTCAATGAAGGAAGTTAAAATAGCGAAAGACGAAATTAAGGACATAACAAATCGGTTTATTGAGATGGAAAGGAACATAACTGAAGCGTGTGTGAATAATAAAACAGAAGATACATTAGAAACATATACAATTGAAAAACTGACGACAGAGTCGGAATCTGAAAAGACTGATATAGAAAAACCCGAGCCTCTGGGTGAAATTTTGGAGAAAACAGAATCTGTAAAATTTCCTCATGTAGATGATGAGGTTACAAAAAAAGATGGGCAAGAAGATAAACCTGGTGCGACGATTTCCAACGAAAATAAATGTGAAGAAGATATCATAAAATCTAAACCTGAACTATCAACACAGCCATTAGAATTTACTCATCTGCATTATGCTGAACAAGTGGATGAAGATCAACTTGACAATGAGCAAGAAATTAAAGATAAGACTGAATTCGTAAAGACTGATAAAGATATACAAATTGATTCAACAAAACAAAAGACTGACGATATGATTCCAGAAAAGGCTGTGATGATAGAAGATACCAAACATATAGAAGAAAGACATAAACCACAAGAAAATGATAAAGTGATAAATTAGAATTAGAAACAACCGGGATAAAAGATGGTGATTTAATTCCAGAAACCGTGTCAGAAATTATAAATACAAAAGAAGAACAAGCTAAATCCCCAACTGACATTCATGAACACACTGAAGAGACCAAAAGTGAGGACGTTTCCAAAACCTATAAGCTCAAGTCAATCACAGAACACAAGAGGAGACAATTTCAAAGCTTGTCAAGCCAGAACCATCTTCCAAGCCAATTGGTGAAACCTGTCTAATGGATGATAAACAACAAACATGTATAGACACAAAAGATGAAACCATTTTAGAAACTGATGAATTAAAATCATCCTCGGAGCTTAAGAATAAAGATGTTGAGGATGATAAGCCTGTGCATATTAGTGATACTACATCAATAGAATTCAATGACAAATACAACGAGGAACAAATCTTGGAAGATTCACTTCAAGATTCACCAGTAAAAGATATAACATCGAGACTGGATATTGACACAACAATTGAAAAAGAAACACTTGTAAAAGATTCTTTGCTATCAAGAAGCAAAGAAATATTAACAGACGATATCAATAATAATCTCAAACAAATGAAATGTTAGATGAAGTAAAAGAAAAGGAAGAAACCCCTTGTGCTATTTCTGCAGCTTACCTTGAGATTATTGAAAAACTTCAACAAGATCAATCATCTTCGGAAATAAGTAAAAAACTTGATGAACGAGTGGCAAACATAGTTTCAGATTCTCATTTCATAAGTGACGTTAAAAAAGAAACTAATGAAATAGAAGAATCAGTACTTGAAAAGGTTAGTGCCATAAAAGCTGACTTTACAAATGAAAAACCTATTGTGAATGAACATACAAATGTCAATCTTGATACGCTTACGAAAGAACCCCTTGATAATGAAAGTGAAGACTTGACCAAATTAAACAAAGCGTTTGAACCAATATTAGTCGAAGAGAAACCTTTAGATGCAGAGGAATTTGACATTGATCTTAAAGTTGGCTTAGCCACTGAAATCAAACCATCAAATGAAGCAGTTGAGTTGTCACCCGAGAATAAAACCAAATTAAGTGAATTCAAGGGTTTCCATATTGAATCAGAGCGTAGAGAGCATGATGTAGATGATGATTTAGGTAAAGATTATGAAGGAGACATAGAAGAGGATGATGATTATGTCGGAAGTGAATATATAGATTCTGGCCTTGAAGAGGAACCTGTCTATGGAAAATTAGCAGCAGCTGCACTTCCTGAATATGTTACAGTAACCCCAGATTCTGCTCCACCTTCACCTGGAGACTATAAATTTCTTGAAAGAAAAGAGGACAGAGCCAAAGATGTAGATTCAACTAATCGCGTGGACAGACAATTACAACAAGAACAAATGGAAAGGTCCAAGTTTATAAATAAACAAATACCACATCTTGATAAAGAACCTAAACAACTGGAAGAAATTAAGTCTAAATCTCCAGAAAGTCGGGATAAAATATCTCCAATGCTCACTGGAGATCTAAATGGAGATATTTCACCTCCTAAGACACCATTTGAAAATGCAAAAGAACTAGACATATCACTTTCACCAACAAAACATATTTTGGAAGATAAACTTGGATCAGGGACATTCACAGCAGCATCAACTCATCATATACAAGAAATAAGACCTGACTCTGGAATATCAAGCCCTCAGTCTGTTGAATCAGGTAAAGTTAAAGACGTAGTAATTGAATCAGGGAATATTACGCCTAGTTCTGAAAAAACTCAAGGAACAGAATTAAAATTAAAGGCATCAAGTCCTAAGCAAACCGAACAAGATAAACTTACAGACGAACTTACATTAAAGTCAAGAACATCTACTCCTGACTCTAAGAAACTTGGTGAGCCTTCAGATGAAGACAAACATGAATCAAGAACTTCAACCCCTAAATCAATTGATAAGCTAACACACGAAGTTAAGTTAGACTCAAGAACATCTACTCCTGACCCTGCAAAACTTGGTGAGCCTTCAGATGAAGACAAACATGAATCAAGAACTTCAACCCCTAAATCAATTGATAAGCTAACACACGAAGTGAAGTTAGACACAAGAACATCTACTCCTGACTCTACAAAACTTGGTGAGCCTTCAGATGAAGACAAACATGACTCAAGAACGTCAAGCCCTAAAACAATTGATGAGCTAACACATGAAGTGAAGTTAGAGTCACGAACAACTACTCCCAGCTCTATAAAACTTGGTGATCCTTCAGATGAAGACAAATATGAATCAAAAACTTCAAGCCCTAAATCAATTGATAAGTTAACACACGAAGTGATATTAGATTCGCGAACATCTTCTCCTGGCTCTACAAAACTCGGTGAGCCTTTATATGAAGACAAACATGACTCAAGAACGTCAAGCCCTAAATCAATTGATAATCTAACACATGAAGTGAAGTTAGAGTCACGAACATCTACTCCCAGCTCTATAAAACTTGGCGAGCCTTCAGATGAAGACAAACATGAATCAAGAACTTCAACCCTAAATCAATTGATAAGCTAACAAACGAAGTGAAGTTAGACTCACGAACATCTACTCCCAGCTCTATAAAACTTGGTGAGCCTTCAGATGAAGACAAATATGAATCAAGAACTTCAACCCCTAAATCAATTGATAAGCTAACACACGAATTTAAGTTAGACTCAAGAACATATACTCCTGACTCTAAGAAACTTGGAGAGCCTTCGGATGAAGACAAACATGACTCAAGAACGTCAAGCCCTAAATCAATTGATAAGCTAACAAACGAAGTTAAGTTAGACTCAAAACATCTACTCCTGGCTCTACAAAACTCGTGAGCCTTCATATGAAGACAAACATGACTCAAGAACGTCAAGCCCTAAATCAATTGATAAGCTAAACACGAAGTTAAGTTAGAGTCACGAACATCTACTCCTGATCTCAAAACTCGGTGAGCCTTCAGATGAAGACAAACATGATCAAGAACGTCAAGCCCTAAATCAATGATAAGCTAAAACATGAAGTAAAGATAGAGTCACGAACATCTACTCCTGACTTTGCAAAACTTGGTGAGCCTTCAGATGAAGACAAAATGACTCAGAACGTCAACCCCTAATCAACTGATAAGCTAACACACCAAATGAAGTTAGAGTCACAAACATCTACTCCTGACTCTAAAAACTTGTGAGCCTTCAGATGAAGACAAATATGAAACAACGAACGTCAACCCCTAAGTCAATTGATAAGGTTAACACATGAAGTGAAGTTAGAGTCACGAACATCTACTCCTGGCTCTACAAACTCGATGAGCCTTCAGATGAAGACAAACATGACTCAAGAACGTCAAGCCCTAAATCAATTGATAATCTAACACATGAAGTGAAGTTAGAGTCACGAACATCTACTCCTGGCTCTACGAAACTCGGTGAGCCTTCAGATGACGACAAACATGAATCAAGAACTTCAACCCCTAAATCAATTGATAAGCTAACACACGAAGTGAAGTTAGAGTCACAAACATCTACGCCTGACTCTAAGAAACTTGGTGAGCCTTCAGATGAAGACAAATATGAAACACGAACGTCAACCCCTAAGTCAATTGATAAGCTAACACATGAAGTGAAGTTAGAGTCACGAACATCTACTCCTGGCTCTACAAAACTCGATGAGCCTTCAGATGAAGACAAACATGACTCAAGAACTTCAAGCCCTAAATCAATTGATAATCTAACACATGAAGTGAAGTTAGAGTCACGAACATCTACTCCTGGCTCTACGAAACTCGGTGAGTTTTCAGATGAAGACAAATATGAAACACGAACGTCAACCCCTAAATCAATTGATAAGCTTACACACGAAGTGAAGTTAGAGTCAGCTAAATCAACCGCTAGATCTATTGTACTAGAAGAACGTGTAAAGGACGTTAAATTGGAATCAAGGGCTTCCACTCCAGAATCAACTGACCATATCAAGGTAACTCAAGAAATCAAGTCAGAGTCTCGTACTTCTACACCTAGATCTATTCATCCGGGCGATCATCTCACTGAACACAAATCAGGAACTTCCACGCCTAGATCTACAGATATAGACAACTTAACAAATAATGCTAAATTAGAATCAAGAACGTCCACACCTAGATCAGACAATTCAAGAGAAGTCAAACTTGAATCAGATATATATACAAATAAAGCTACTGATTTGATTAGGGCCTCATTTGAAGAGAGATTAGATTCAGGAACCTCTACACCTAAGTCGATCGACTTAGCTGAACATCTCAAGGACGTAAAATTTGAATCGGGAACATCCACACCTAGGTCAACAGAATCACGAGAAACTGATTTTACGCATCATGAACTGGGAGAAGCAAGCTTGTTAGATGATTTGGATAGACTTAGAAAAACATCTGTAGATATTAGCAAACTTTCAACAAAAGTCGAAGAAATATTGACAAAGGCAGAAGGTAAGCTAGAAGAAATGGTAAATGTTGAGGGACTACTTGGTGACAAAGAAGTACATATTAAAGAGCCATCAACAAAATCCGATTTTGATGATACAATAACAACATGTGTTGAAGTAAATTTAAAAGCTAATGCAGTTGAAAAGATAACCGAGGTAGAGTTAAAGTTGTCACAACTTGTTGATGATAAAACATCTCATATGGAAACAAGTTCAACTCAACAAAAATCTGAGAAATCTGAATATGATAGCGAAAGTAAAGTAGACAAAGACCTAACATTCACTAACACAGTTGTATTTAAAAATGAAGAAATGGTTTTGCCTTTAGAAATTGCTGAAGCACAAGAAACTAAAGTATCTGAAAGTGAAATTATGGATTCTAAACAAAAATCTATCTTAGAAAAATCAGAAATAACTTCAGATGAACAAATCACTGATACATCTACAAAGGTGATAGCACCAAAATTAACTGAAGGGAAGCTTACTCCAATTGATGTTGTCACTGAAACGTTGTTACCAACTGATTTACATGAAACAAAAACTCCAGAAAGAAAATCATCTGGTGTGTCAGACAGTGATACGTCTGACATTACATCAACAATAGCCACCGTTCCAGACATTGGCGGGAAATTAGAAGAAAAGGATATAATTTCCCATGAGCCACATGGTGTAGTCTCGACAGAACATACGACTTATGTTGAAACTTCTTCCAACTTAGACATAGGTCATCAAGACGCCCCAAATGCAACTACTGTGAGGCGGATGGTTGTGACTGCAAGTAGTGAGGATGGAGGAGTGGAAACAGAAGTGTGTGAGTCCGGTAGCATAACATATACTTCCAAACCTGAGACAGATACATTTGTAAGCACTTCCTCTCATGACCAAGATCGCAATAGAAGTAATAGTTCATCTCCAGAACAAACCGCATCAGAACATCCTTCAAGTAGCATTCAAGTTGAGCTTCATACAAAAATTCAACATGATCATGAACAAACACAAAAGGATTACGTTGAAGAGAAAACAGACTTAGGTTACATGGTAGAAAAATCACCAGAAACAAATGGACATGTATATTCTAGTGACAAATATGACAATGAATATATTTTATATGAAGATGACAATAACAGTGTTGGTAAGGCTGTTTCAAACAAAACTTCGGCACAGAGAGACTATGATTCCGATGAAGACATTGTTCAAGATTATGTAACAAGAAATATCTACGGCGGTAGGAACTACATAATGTCACCAATGAAAGCAATACGAACTACGCACATAACTGTGACAAAAACTTTGAGTGATGAAAGTGATGATATACAATCACTTAGTCAAAAGTCAGATATATATGATAGTCATGAGGATGTTGTTGGTTCTCCAAACACATTTCAAACTACTACAACATACATGAAGTCGATTAAAAATTTGGAAGACGAAGACGCTGACGTCCGTTACAGCAGTCAAGAGTCCGTTGCTAGTGGGAGCATTCCAGAATCTTCTAAAACATCAACAGTCCACACAAAAACATACACAACAGCATTAAAAAGTTTAGAAGATGGCGAAGAAGTATACAATAAAGTTCAGGCAGACACTACAGTGACAAAACCCTCAACAAGCAAAACAATAACAACTGTAACAAAGACAATATCGGGAGATGGTGAAATTAAGACCGTTACCATAACTAAGGAAACCTCTCTTGGTGATGAAGTGGGCCATACAGTTGTAACAAAAAACACTTATGAAGATGGTGAAATTGTTGAGCAACAAACTGAAGTTAAGAACGAATATGATCAACATTATGAACAAAACAAATCACTACCTAGGCTTGAGGATACTGAAGCCCACAAAGAAGACATTTCTTTTGCTATTTCAAAGGAAGGAAAAGTTACGCCTTTAGATATTAGTACTGTTGAAAAGGTGATTAATGAGATTAGTGGCGTTGACAGTTCTTTAATTGACTTGAAAGATAAAGATGAACATGTTAACACTGTAGTTGAGGAAAAAACTGTGATAAGAGACAAAGACGGTGTAATTGAAACTGTTGTTACCAAAGCAACGAAAGAGACTAGAGACTTAGAAGAGTCTATTGATAAAGGAGATTCAACAACAATCATAACTATAAAGAAAGAGAGTAGTGACATTGGCCGAAGTGGTACTCCTGGTTCGGATGCATTAAGTGATCGAGAACTAGACTTTGGAGGCCCATTGACACCTCATAGTGATGTTAGCAGTGGACAGGCTTCTAGAGCACCAACTCATATTTGGGGAGAGAGTATTGAAGGTCGTCCAGTTAGTGATGAAGACGAGGATGGGGAAAGAGTTGGATCCCCTCTGAGTATTTCTTCCAGCTTGCACATTCTCCTCTTCAGTATGAACATGAAATTAGTGAACCCCAAGTATTAGACATAAAGACTAAAAGTTCAAGCGACCTTATGATGGAAAGCTTTCATGAAGAAAACTATGTAGAGGCGGTAGACTTACAAAAGAAATGTTCAGACTTTGATATGACAAGCTCTCTTTATGGGAATCTTCCACCTGAGCCACTAAGCCAACCATTGGAGAAACATACGACTACACATTTGACTGAAGATCAAGATACTACAAGCACAGAAACTACCGTTTCTTCTTTCGCAGCAGGATTTGGAAAAGATAAAATAGGAACTACCACTAAAACTACGACTACTACCTACAAATACTTCACTCCTGGGGATAAAGATCCTAGTAATGAAGAAAATCTGGAATT
This sequence comes from Timema cristinae, assembly GCA_039000515.1. Classification (NCBI taxonomy): domain Eukaryota; kingdom Metazoa; phylum Arthropoda; class Insecta; order Phasmatodea; family Timematidae; genus Timema; species Timema cristinae. Next base: position 57,366 of record JBCFYV010001955.1, on the reverse strand, counting down.
TGAACGAGCTCTTCGTGAACATCGTTTGACAAGAGGGGAGGATTTGGCACCAGCAACATCCACAGTAAGCTATCATATTGAGACAAAATCTTCTCCTAGTCATACATACAAATATGAACACTCCTCTACAGGATTGAATGGGCATAAGCATGCAGATGATTTTGAGGTAATTACTGTAAGTAAGTCACACAAAGACCTTACAAACAAAAACCTGGAAGTGAATGGAAAGCACAACGGTAATAGGGAAACAAGTATTCTTCCTTCTGATGACAAGATGTCTTCTAGTTTTCACCAAGAAATTATTAATTCTAGTAAAGATGTTATGAAGGACGATATTACAACAAGTAGTATTGAGCATGACCCAATGTTTCATCACCAGTTTGCTTCATCATCAGCATTGACATCTGGGCAAGCTTTAACTGAACCACCACACGGGTTTGACTTAGCTACCACAGGGAAATCTGATGATAAGAAAGACCCAATCGAGAGTTGGGGTAAGCCACTTGGTCTTCCAGCTCCAGCTCCCCCACCAACCAAAGACACAAACACATCAGGTGAAATTGTTGCTCAGACAAATAAGGGTACGCCCAAGAAGGAGAAAAAGACCATGCAGATGAAGAAAACCATTATTATGAACGAAAACAATAAAGCAAACTCAGCGACGAAAGAAATAATAAACAAAAAACGGCCCGAGTCGCCAGTGAAGCAAGCGGAAAGGAAAGGATCATCAATAAATAAGGATACAGCTCGCAATGCTAAGTTGCCTGGAAGTCCAATTTACGTGGATCTAACATATGTTCCACATCATGGTAATGCATACTACACAAGTGTAGAGTTCTTCAAGAAAGTTCGTGCAAGGTATTACGTCTTCAGTGGCACAGATCCCAGCAGAGAGGTTTATAATGCTCTACTAGAGGCCAAACAAACATGGGAAGATAAAGAACTCGGTGAGTTTAGACCATAATCAGCTCACATTTCTAAACATTACATTAATTATTAAGTTTTTTAATTTGTAATTTCTAGGGATTATAAGGGTACTTTGGAAGAAATGCATAAGCATTAGCATGGTGAGAGTGTGAGCAAACTAAATTTCAAATCACATGTCAATAGGAATTAAGTGTAATGCAAGCTTCATGCCTTAAACCTATCGGCCCCTACTGAGTGTTTTACTAAAATAGTAGTTTAGATATTGTTTCACAGTAGTCATATAAAATAAAATTATTTAATAATCTATATATTTTTCCAAAGTTTTGTTGTACAATTTGTATATTAAATTAAATTATGATTTAAATTAGTTTATTGAACTTTTTCATTTTATTTACTTAATTTTACCTAGTCTTGTATTAAATTGCTCTAAATACATGCAATTTAAGATTAATTTTCAAAACTTTATGGCAATTGTATAGCTAATTTTGAACCAATTTGATTTGTGCTGAGGCAATTAGATAAAAAAAAAATTAGCTCTATGAAATGTAAATGTGGTTTCACATGTTATCTCTAATGACATATTAACTTTATTCTAGAGGTAACTATCATTCCCACATACGACACCGATACACTTGGCTACTGGGTGGCTGAGAATGAAGATATACTTGCCAAGTGCAAGATTGACTTGTCGCCATCAGCCAGTCGATGTACAATTAACCTTCAAGATCACGAGACCAGCTGTTCAGCCTACAGGCTAGAGTTTTAGACAAGTTGATGCATCCACTAGTTGGGAAAGACATGTTCAAAGAATTGAAGAAAGAATTATTATTTTTCTGTAATTACCCTTAGTGATCATATTTAAACAAGTTAAAAAAAAAGTTCTAAAGATTTATAATATATATAGTTTTTGTTGATGTTTGGTTTGCAATAGTCGGTAAATACACATATTACTGTTAAATATTTAATATCTTAATTTAAAAACCATACTTTACTAATATTCAAAGTCTGATTTATTACAAATTCCCCAATACTTGAAATAAATGGATCATAATGTAGCATTGTACAATAGCAGCCAAAACAAAAATTGACACAATTATGAACTTTGTTTATATATGTTATTTGTGTTGAGTATAGATACACTTGATTTAATAAAATTATATTTTCTAAATTAAAATCTGTTTGCAGTTATCATAGAACTCTTTTATTTTACTGTATTGAAAATTAAACATCAACAAATTTTTTCTTAAACTGAAAGAGGATTCTTTTTTTTTTTCCATATCATATTGAGATAAACAAATATTAACCAATCAAGGTTACAATCAAATGGGATATGAATCTTAGATTTGAATGCCTCCAACAGTAAAGCTAGCTTTAATGAGAAGCAAAATGTTTCACAAACGTGGCCTAGAGCATTTTACTGTCTTTCAAAATGGTAAAAGTACACTAAAATGAAGTAAATAATTCAAAGCAGTGATATAATATATTTGATGGTATAACACAGAAAAAAAAACATCATAAAGAGATTGAATATTATCATAGCAAGTATACCAAAGAGTTTTAAAAAATATTTAAAAACATTGTTGTTTAATTCGTTGATGGGATGATTAGCTTGTAAATACACTAAACTAGCAGTGCTAATATATTTTGAAGTAATTAAAACTTACATCAAAAAAATACTTGATTTAATTTGTTGAACAAATAAAATTTAATCAAAGTATAAAAGTATAAGTTATATTAACTACCTATATTTACATACACATTTTAATTGTAAATTAGGAACATAAATAGAATTTCGTTTTAATTTTCTCAGCTTGAGGTTGTAGAGTAAATGGAATATTGAAGATAATGGGAAGAGCACTTCAAAGATTTTAAAATTAATTTTATTATTGCCATTTGTACTGTTGAAAGTATGCATTAGAGGAAACATGGCTATATCACAAGAGCTACACTTTATTCTCACATTCAAACATAACCAACATGATGATAAACCGGATTACTGTTGAGCTCGATGCTAAAGTGCTCGCCTTAGGACCCAATGTTTGTGGGTTCAAACCCAGCCGGGGTCGGCGGATTTTTCTTCAGTGATAAAAAAAAATATGTAGAACAACTCCCTTCGGAGGGAAAGAAAAGCTATCAGTCCCATGTTGATTGTGGCTAGTTAAACAACTCTGGAAGGTATGTGAAAATATCTTTCTCAGCAAAATGGGTAGGCCCTTTCACTCTCGCTCATAGAAATTATTGTGTCCTAATATAATCAGTCGGTTCAGAAAGTGCATGTTAAATACCTCAAATAAATAATAAAAATTAGATTATGCTGCATCCAGTGACGTAGATTTTTCAAATTTTTAATAAAATGCACCATTCACGATATAGTACATATAAAGAGGTCACAACAATTATTTAAGGGTTAGTAAATACTATTAATGAATAAGGAAAAGTAACAATGAAAACAAGCAATATTATAATTAGATTTTGATTAGGTGTAAGCATGCCATCATATAAAAACCCATTTTAAAGCAGCTTTGGTTGTATGCCCTTTAAGGTTTTGCCACACATATCAGTTGAACATCTTCCAAAATCTCGATTGTACCCAGCTCAAAGATGCCGGTTCCACCCTGTTCCTAGCTAAACATTTTTTTTAGGGCAGTTTGCCTAAAGGGTTCAGTGTGTCAAGTGGTATTTTTATATGTACATCCAATAGGATAACATTTTTGCCAATTTTTGCAATAGTGACTTTGGTGTGATAGCACAAGAAGAAGAAGAAGAAGAAGGAAAAAAGGATAGTAGTAGACTTAAACGATTGAAAAGAATGTGGGTTCACAATGCATGGAAAAATCGGCCAATGAAAGGGCAGTTTGTGACTTTGTATCTTCATTTTATGTATGTAAGATGAAATGCAATGTTCTTCCACTCTGGAATCTGCTCAAACAACTGAGTTGAGTCAGAGCCATAGCTGGGAAAAAAGTAAATAAAACTACTTCCACCCATTCCCGGAGACAATGTCCGGAAAGGCGTAACACATGACAGTGATGTGTTCACAGACTTAATCATTTATATTGTATTAATCGTGAAACGAACGGCATCCGGCCCAGACATGGCCCTGATTTGTGTGGTTAAACCAATTTAAAGAAAAGTGTTGAATATTATTGCTCATTTGATAGCCTGTTTCCTCTCTATGAGCAATCAGCTGTTAGATTATATATTTATTTTTATTTAACTATTTAATGATAATTACAAATACAAGTTTAGAATGATGGAAGAAAAGTTTTGGTTTCAAAGAACACGAATGAACTAACCACTGTTGTAACATTATCAATCAAATTAATAATTTAGATTTGATGCCTACTCTGATACATCAACATTGAACACATCATACTTCTGAAGTATACACAGTTAATACAAGATACAGTATGTGACATATTGAAAACTAGCTTTCAATTGCACATTCACAACTCTTTTGTGGAGGAAATGTATTTTCATTTGAAATTTTGCCAGCCGATGATATATTGTGTTTGGTAAATGTTTTACCTCTAATATCATTATGTGTATCTAATAATAGTCTAATTAATTTATTGTATTCTATATTATTAAATTGCGTGAAATAATTATAATAAATAACTCACCATACAAATTGGTGTTTCAGTCCAGACATGAGTCTTAGTTATGATTTAATGTCCAGGTAATAAAATGAAAATGTTTAATGCTATACAAGTTGTAAGTTTTCTATCAGATGAACTAAATAAAAACTAATTAACTAAAAATATATTAAGACAGCTCCATTAGCATACTTCCATAAAGCTTTGTTGTGTGTTCTGTATCTTTAGAAGAACGGAAAATTTTCAAATGAAAGAGAAATTGTTATTACTCATATCTCACTGGGAAAGTGTTCAGTTTTTGGTTAAATAAATGTGTAATTATATTATTAGGGTTAAAAAAAAAATTGTACTAAGTAATATTATGATACTAATAACTAACTGTGGATGACTGTATGTAACTCACGTATATGCACATCTTTAAACCTGCCCACATTTTATTCAAATTGTACTTAAAAATACATACACTTTGTTTATTCCATTTTTATTTTCAACTGTTCCACACTTTATGAATAATTAACATTTTATAGAAATGCACCTAGGTGCATTAGTTCAAACATTTACAATATTTCAAAAATAATGAAAATGTGTTACAAATTTCATTAGGGGTGGGAAATATAAACCACATATAGTTTTATGATAACAAATAGGTTGATTTTAAATTTATATGATAATAAAGCTCATATAAAAGAAAATGGCCAAGTATTACATTTTAAAATGCTTAATCAAACCCAAAACAAAGTAAATATTTACATTAAAACAATAATTTACAAATATATATATTAATATGTCTTGTTTGTGATGATAAAATAGTGTTTTATCTTCATAAATGGTGGATAAGTTTTCTGAAAGTATCTCGAATTAATAACTTTTAAATAATAGTAAATACTAAACAATGAAAATTAAAATAACACTTTAAGAATAAATTTAAGATGTTTTGTGCAGCTGATTTAACAGTAATTCTGCAAGGATACTAACAAAATCAAGTGTGATGTTTTACAACAAAAGTAAATTTAAGCTATACAAATAATTCAACTTTGACATTATGTAAAGATTAATAAAATAAAGTTTTAAGTATAGATTAAAAAAAACTTAAATGCTTCTATATTTCAAGAAATATAGTCTCCAACTTACGAAAAGAATGTGTACCAAAGTAAGTTACCCGTTGATAGCATGAAATCAAATCTCCCACTTCCTCAGCGCTATAAAAGGGGAAATGTTTCAGCCCAACAAAAATCAAAATTCAAAATCTATATTTTGTGAGCAATATTATCTCCCCATTAATTTATAAGATAATAGCACATATCTTCCTACACATTGGTTCCCAAAAAAAAAATTTATCCTCTTATCAGCCAATAGTGTGGGATAGTCAAAAACATCTTAAATAGTCCACAGAATGCACAGAAAGTCTACTCTGGGACCCCAGTGATGGCTGGACTTGCAATTTGGCTCATTTGCGAAACCAGTTGCAAAAAGATGGCGACTTTGAAGGTTGTTCATAAGTTGAGTGCTCTTTAAGATAGAAGTTCGTAAATTGGAGACAACCGATATTACAATTATTATATTATAATTTTTCAATACCTACAACAAAATAAATTGTCATATTATGGAGTATTTTCATGGAATCACTCAATGAATGCCTGAAAAAATATCTAACTCATTTGCACGTGTTCTGTAATAATTTATTTTGTATACATATATTCATGTTAACAGCTGTGATCAATGGCTTTAGTTTCCACCCCTATATGAATAATAGAAACATAAATGTATTGTTTGCCATTTTATTAAACACTATGCTGTTTTAAATAATTAATTGACATATTACATTTTCAGTGAATAAGTATGGTACTTCAAGATAATAAAAGTTGCTATTTATTGTTATGTACATGTTGTGCCAGATAGATTTTTTATAACTGCGCAGTGAGCAATTAGGACTTTGAGAATGATATAAATAGATATGAAAAAGAAAAGTATGTATTTATATATAAATATATAATATTACTTAAGTTCTTTTTTTTTATAAATGCTCAAAAGTACTAAACGAAGAAAGATGATACGGTAATGTAAACTTAGCAAACACTACAAGATAATTTATTACTTTGTGATTAAAGGAATGAATTAAAGTAATTATAGGTTGGTATTACTAGTGATGAGACTGTTAGAATTTTAAAAAAAAGTTAGGTTGCACTCTATTCATTATTGTGTTGTCAACTTTTTGTTTTATTCATGATATTTTGTTCTAAAATGTGTTAGACATTCTACTATAACTACCAATTCTCTTATTTCGTGAACAAACAATGAATAAAAATAAAAATTTACACTAAAAATATGAATCTGCCATTAAAACATATTAGAAAATGTAGAAATGTTGTTCAAATGTTTACAGGGTTTTGTTGCTTCAAGCAAAATGCAATAAGATATATATACATTTAAATTAAATAAACATTTTCACTTTTATTTTAACTCCTCAAATACATTTTGCTTCACAACCATATTTTCATATTCAAAGGTATCACTAGGTGAACTTTACAAGAGTAAATATACTGTGGTATCACCTTCTAAGATGGTGTCAAAGTAAACCTTACAAGTGTGAACCATGGTATCACTTTTTAAGGTACCATCAAGTTAACTGTAAATAGTAAACCATGATATAAACTTCTAAGGTAATGTCAAGTGAATTTTACTGGGCAATAGCACATGGTGTCACCTTCTAAGATGGTGTCGAATGAATGTTACAGGTAAACTATGATGTCACCTTCTAAGGTGTTGTCAAATCAATGTTACAGGAGTAAATCATGGTGTCACCTTCTAAGATGGTGTCATATAAATGTTACAGGAGTAAACTATGATGTCACCTTCTAAGGTGTTGTCAAATCAATGTTACAGGAGTAAATCATGGTGTCACCTTCTAAGGTGTTGTCAAATCAATGTTACAGGAGTAAATTATAGTGTCACTTTCTAAGGTGTTCTCAAGAGAACTTTATAAAAGTAAACCATGGTGTCACCTTCTAAGGTGTTGTCAAATGAAATGTGTAAGAATATAATCTTCTAAGGTTTGACTATGATATCTAAGTAGGCAGCACAATATGGAGGGATGCTTGTTAATATATGAAAAGTCTCTCATGAGTTCCACTGCCTAAATATTTGATATTTGAGTTTCATTAGAAAATAGTTTTCAGCACAATATAATAGAAAATCATGACCATAACAAGAGTATGGAAATATGTACGGTCTTTTTTTGTACTTAGTGTGAAACGATAGTTGAATGATCAGAGTGGTTTGATGTTTGATGTATCCTAAACATTTTTTTTTTAATATCAATTAAATTATAATTTATTTAACTATATGTTGGAGGTAGTCATTCACACTTTGAATATTTTAACACTGAAATAGCTTAGTGTGTGTGTTGTTTATTTTGTGGCCTAATTTATTAATTTTTACTGTAGTCACATTAATTTAATTATGTAATTAGAATTGTGTTGTTGATTATTTATTATTGTATTACTCTTTTTTTTTTTTTCTAAGATTTAATTTTATAAGACATTATATTATCAGGTATGACTGGGAACTTGCTTGCGTGTAAAGGACTGGAATTAAAATACGAGTAAATATTGAACAATAAAAATTATTATTAAAAATGGCATAAGTTATGGTAAAACTGTTATGATTATTATCGCAATGAATAATTATTATTATTATATAATGGGTAGCTCATAAATAAACACATGAACCAAATCAGGATTAACTGAGCTTCGTTGTAAAGAAATAAGAGAAGAGAATATGTATTGTAAAATTGTAAGCTGATGAAGCTAAAGTTGAGATTGTCATGGTGCTATTACTACCCAATAATGCCTTGTTAAAAATGCAAGAATGTTATAGACCTTACTTCAATGAAAAAGCTTTGAAAAAAAAAAATATATATACTTCTAAAATATTTGATTCATACTTTTTCTTAGAAATAATTTTGTTTATTTGTCTTACAAAGTGTATTCTTAATACTAACATACCTATAGTTATTTTAAGAATGTGTATTATTATGTTAATTTGCATTACTTGGGGTCATTCATTAATTGGATAAAAAGTATTGATCATTGATAACTTGAGTTAAATTTTCCTTTAGTTTACTTTGCAGTGTGCTGTAAATAAAAAAAGCTTCAACCTATTTTTTAAATAAATTTAATGCTTATAATTCGATCACCAGTTTCTCAAAAATAGTTTCCAGTTTAGAAAAATATTTTTGTAAAGAGAGAAGTGTGTTTATGTGCTTCCAAAACTTACTATGTACAACATAATAATAATGAACAGGAAATTTTACTATTCACACATATAAATGTTTTTTTAGCTAATGCATTTATTTAAAATACTGAGTAAGTAAACATTAATTCATAAAATTAAATTTTATGTAGGTCTATTAACCAATTTCTAACAAGTATTGTACCCAGATATTAAATTAGTATGACCTAGAAAAAACATCAGTGAAAATTCTATGAAAAAAAAACCAATCTACTTGATTATTTTTTAAATGTTAAATTTAAATTGTATTCAATAACATATTTTTTTAAACTAAGAAATAAAATAGCCTAGTTCTTTAGTTGATGTGTTTAGTTTCATTTTCTATGAATAGTGATCACAACATATATTGAATATTTTTCGTGAGAATCCTGGAGTTTGAAAACTTTATCTCTTTGTTTAGAAAGTGTATCCAAATTCCAATATTATTATCAGATATTCAAGAACTGTTGATATTACTATGTGTAGAAAATTAATCTATACATTTACTTAAACATTATTTATTTAATCTGTTCAAAACATGTTTTGCTATAAACTATACTGAAAAAATACTGTCCTTAATTTGTGCGTCTCTTTTAATCTCATCTTCTTTTCTTTTTTTTTAGTATGGGTTATATGCTTCAGCCCTCTTAATATGTACTTCATTTTAAAACCTGTATAGCTTTATTAATGCTATTAACAAGACCTTTCTGCCATTATTAGAGATTATAAAAAGATATTAAAGTAAAAATGTTTCCCTATTATTTGCTTGATTCAAATAGGCAAGGTCTGTGCGGCATTAACTTGATGGAGTAAGGTCTATTACATTCCAAATGTCAGGTTGGACAATGCAGGGAATGCTGAATGTTTGTTGTGGAGAAGATTTTTAAAATAATAATAATAATATGTCACAAATTTTAGCCAGATTTAACCTTTTATTCATTGCAATTTCAATACACATAAATTGATGCCCTGAGAAACGTTTTATCAATTATTGAAACATTGTTGGATGAAGGACAGTTTTGTTTGTGGGATCGAGAAGTAGCCTACCCAAGTATAGAAGATCATTATTACATCATTAATTTATACCTCAGCCTTTTAGATTGATGTTATTTTCGACCAGAGGAAGTGGAACCCTAAGTAAATTAAAAAAAAAGTGAAGTGAGGAGATCCTTCAGTTCCGAACACCCCCCAAAGCTTAGGAGGCAAATAGACATATCGGCTTTACACACACACACACACACACACATATATATATATTTTTTTAAAGATTAAATGCCTCAAGAGGTTCCTTTCATTCTACTCTTACTCCTTTTTTCTTTTTAAATCTTTTCCTATTCCCTCTGGCTCTCTAAGCACCCTTTTTTTTTATAAGTGTTGCAATATCTGGACCTCATTATGAGTGAAAACTTTTCTTGAAGGAATATTCTTTCTTTCATTTAATAAACAAATTCACACACTTTAAAGTACTGCAATAACACTATGTCTCATAATGTGCATTACTACATAACTGGTTTGGACCCAAAAGTCTTCCTTTTAGCAGTTTCTTGTAAGTCTCTCGCTGAAAGCAGCGACAGGCTTCAATGAAAGACACTACCTTTGTTGAGGGGAGTAGACACATCTCCCTAGTTCAAACCATACATCAAGCACAGCTTTATGGTTGTTGTCAGAACAAGGCCGGTTTGACGGGATTATACTTGTACACTGTTATATATCCCCTTAACTACCTATTTGACCAACCACATACACAATAATATAATGGTAGAGAGTTTGTTAATAGTATTTAGAGGATAAAAATGATACTGATTAGGAGGGGGGGGAAGTTACTAATCCTCTCTCGTCAAGCCAGGATTTCCTCGGCTGCAACCCACAAACCACCACTGACATTGATCAAGGAGTGATTTTAAGCTGTTAATTGATATTTTTCAATAATTTAGGATTTCTTAACCCCCCATTATTCTGAATTTATTATTATTATTGTATATAAGAAAACCTACTGGCTTTTTTCTTTTTTTAATACTCGTTGAAATATAGAAACATCAAAGGTCAAATCCAAATGAAACATGTTGAATACATTTTGTTAGTAAATATATTTGAAAAGAGGTTATTATAGGTTTAATACGATGAGGAAATGAGTAAGATAGGTAGCAGAAAATGTCTATAACTAAAGGGAGGACAACATTTTACCGGTTGCCCCTTTGGTTGAATGAGATAACACCATGATCTATAGTCCAGCAAAATAGCAATGTGACCAAAACTACCGTTAAATACATATTATTCGACATAAGTGTTTATGAGCTATAAAACTACACGTAGCTATTGTAAAAAATTAAAAAATCAACATATTTTGTGTTTTGTTAGTCACTTGTATTATTGTGATATTTTGTGGGCGAGAGCATTGAGCTTCAAAGACCGGCTCACCGCCCCCTCTGGGAGACGAAGTAGAAACTTATCCTCCAAGTGTTAAAAAAAAACCAAGCCATTCAAAATTCAATAAAATTGTAATACCCCCCTCTTCCCCTGCATCAAACGCTTGTAAGAATAACCTGAAGCTAATAGTCTGTGATTGTAATTGCAATGAATGAGGAGTGACTCTAAAATTTGCCTATTAAGCTGTATAATTTTTTTTTAATCACGATTACTATATTTTATATTAACTTCCTGTAAATTCTATATTAAATACTTAAAAGTTAGAAATATTATATTGCACCTTGCTTGTAATTTCAATGTGTTTCTTTATATTTGGAAAGGTAATTGGTTTATATTTGTTTTTAAGTAATTATATCAAAATAATATCATATATCAGTTTTTTCTAAATGCATTTGCTTAAACCCATTGGAGCTTCTAGTCATCAAGTTACGCTATCTCTGCTTTATTAATGGACCCAAGCTATTGTATGTATGGGTTATGTATGAGGAATAACTATTTAAATTAAATAAACAATAAAAAAAATTGTAAAATAAACCATACAACCTTTTATTTTATTTCATTGCCATTTTGTAACATACTCAACTTTGCTTTTAATAGGCAAAGAAAGGGGTTCATATCATTGATGCCTCCTCTACATATTCATTTGAATGTATCTCTGAATGCTAAATGCGGCGATGCAAATAAAGTTGAATGTTTGCCGTTCATAGAGGCAGCTTCGAGTTCAGTTGAGTTTCAGAATGCAAAGACGTGGAAACTCTGTAAGGGTTATGAATACTAAGTGCATATAATTATTAAGTCAAGATATATCATAATCATTGTGTAATCGGTGTTTTGGATTCCATTTATACAGGTTCGCCTTGATAAACTTAAAATTTCAAGGTTAGTTTGTTGCTCCAGACATTTCAATATTTTCAATATAAGCAAAAACGACAAGCGTTCTTACTACTGAAAGTGCAAAGAGCTGACAACTGAATGAGCGACGTGAATATGTAGAGGGGTGTGATCGTGTTCAGGTCCTATGATTTGAGCAATAGTGGACCACTTGATAAGCGTTCAATGCACACACGGGCCACCCGCCTTAATATACTACCTACCTGCCACTTGTCAAAGCAGGAAATTTTATAATAAGTGTGTATAATGTAGTATTTATCTAACTTTATTTCATATGTACACTTCACAGTTCAATTTTCATAGCAAGAGCCATATATGACATCAAGAAACGATACTATATCTACTTTCAAGTTGTCACATGTCACTTGATATATATTAATAAAATAACACTAATAAAGTAGTAAAATTTGTATGCATGTCGACTTCCTATGAAAATTGTGTGCTTGTGGAACAAATTCAAGATAACCTAGTGGAGTTAACCTTTCGATACAAGTGCAGCTGGTGAAAAGTGATTTATTTCTACCCTGATTATTTATTTATTTTAACTTAACTGTATCATTTGTGATGGTATTGCCCAGTTTTATTTTTGAAACAATGCTATTAAGAACTAACTCAATTAACTTGTCTCATCCAAGAAATAAGGAAATTATTAAATGGTGGACCTTAAAAAAAAATTAACTCTTAATAGATTAAAGATTAATTAGCAAGTAAAATATAATAACTATAGCGAGTGGTGTTGTGCAGCTGTATAAACTAAGCACAGCAGTTTCTGAATTGCAACATAAAGTATTTCCAACTTTGGAGAGTACATCTTAGCCTTAGCAGCAGGTACTTGGTACTAGGATCAACTTCTATAGTAATATAGTTTAAGCATATGAAATCCAGGTTCCCTAAGGCTTATTAGTCAAGATTTCTGACTACCTAAAAATGGAGGAGGGATCAAATCTAGTTTATGCCAAGTTACTTTAGTAACTCGCAGTATAATTATTATAACAATCCGTCATCTTAGCTCAGTCGGTAGAGTGTCTGCTTACTGAACTAAGGGTCCCAGGGTTTGATTCCCGGCACGGCCTAAAAATTTATCATTGGTGAAATGAGGGTTTACCCTTTCAAAATGATAAATTAATGGCCAGGGACTGGATGTTGTACCTTTCCTAGTCTTAAATTAGATTAAAAGGCATATAAAGCTACGACAGGCCTAGCAAGCCGGTAGTGGAAAATATATGGCTTGAATTTAAAAAACTGATCCAGACCATAGGCTGGAAACAGTAATAGATGTAAAGTAAAGTAGATATTTAAATGAATGTAAAGTAAAGTATATATTTATCACCTTCCTGAAAACATGATGATCCCAGAAAAAGACAAAAGTGGGTGACAACACCCCCAAACATATGGTGTGAGCACATGTGAATGTGTACACTTATTTTTGCTATTATTGAAACACATGTCCTACTAATATATAAAAAAAATTAGTTGGTGTCTGCTTGTTACTCTTTCATACATACAAAAATCACTTTACATAACTGACTAAAATTTTGAATGAATATAACATGGACTGGATGTATGGTTAGCATATAGGCTAATTAAAATGTACCTCTGCCATTTTATTTCAAGAAGGTGGCTACAAAACAGTCTAAAGCTTTAGTTCCTAAACTGTGAGAATCCTGACAACCAGTAATAATAATATTGCTATGAATTCGTCAGCTGAAGGTTATCAGGGTATGAAAGCATGGTTGTATTATAAACCCCATTTTATGCAAAAAAACACATATAAATTAGGGCCCCCGTACCTAATGATTCAGTATCTGCCAATTTTACTTATTTTTAACTAAGAAAAAAAAAGGTTATGAGTTTCAAACCATGCGCCAAGCGAGAACCTGCTATACTACCAGCAGCCCAAACGCACCTACTATGGGCATTGTGATACCATATCACTGTCATCATTAGTGATCACCGCAACAAGAATAATGAAGAATAGTAAGTAAACTGTAGTGTACAGTACACATTATTATTATTTTATATTATTTTATGTTGATAATGTCTTACTGTGAATAATTTATCAACTGAACTCTACTGTATTTACGTATGTTACATGACTATCACGTTATATATTATTTCGGTATTATCTGCAGTTTTGCATAACAGCGTTGGATCTAGGAACGTATTACCTGTGGATATAGGGACCCTACCTTATTATCTAATCTAAGGTAACCGGTTAAGAAGAGTGAATCTCAAGGAAATCCACCAGTATTTGGCTGAAAATATGACAAGAAGAAATTATGTAAAACAAACACTTTCCAAGGTACCAAGTAGTTTGCATCCTGATCTCTCTAGTTTGGTGTAGTAAACCTTACTTTAACATTTCCGATTGCTCCATCCTGTTTTTCTTCTTGAAAATTAAAGTTTAAATCTATTCAAAATAAATTTAAAGCACATTTATAACTTCACAAGTTTTCATCATATACTCAAGACTGGTAAAGAAGAAGACAAGAATATTAATATAACAAACTGTTGGAACCTAATAATTTTATTCAATTGCATTTGGTACAGTAAAAAATAAATAACACTTTATAAATATTTAAATTACAAAACTTTGTTATTTATACCAATATAAATGTATATAAATAGTTTTTACTAATTTTTCAAATAATCTAAAAATTGGACAGTCACAATATTAAAACGAAGGACAGACATAAAAAAAAGGAATGCACATTTTACAACAAGAAGAATGCACATTTTACAACAAAATCTTTAGCTTTGTTTGTAAAACAGATACATCATAAATGACTTGATATAATGTCACAGAAAAATAAGGTTTTAAAAAAATATCTTACTTTAAATGTGATTACTCAATATTCTACAAACCTAACAATAGAAACTAGGTATGATTATTTATTATTTAACATGTAGTAATTGTATATTCAGATAAACTATATTATATAAACCATATCCAAACAAATTAGAGGCACACTTCATTAAGGGGGCTTTATTTACAAATTTAATTTAATTCAAAATTAATTTGAAACATTCTATAAAAACCAACAAAGGATATTATTCCAATATTATACCATATCTAAAATTACTTGTAGTGTATTAGCCTACTCTTTAAAATAACAAGATTATAATGAGACCAAATAGTTTCTTAAAAACATGTGATCCTTGCTATTTTGTTTGGATTGAAACCCATTGTTTACATTTATAGCCAATTATAAAACAACATTATTTCAAACAATTATGCCGATGCCATTTTCTTTATTTTATATAATAAACTACAAACTTATTCAATATTATATTTGGAAGAAGGTATAGAAGGGATGGATAGAAACATATAAAAGGGACGAACACAATATGGCTTTTACATTGAAAATAAGAACACAGTTTACACTTTACATTGCTGCCATTGGACAAAGAATTAATGGCTGCCTCTTTAAGAAAATCGATCCCTACCACCCAATCCCCTGACCTAGGTTTCATTTACTCGGACTCATCAGGAGGGAGTGTGAAATGCGCAACACAATTTCCTAAAAGAGGAAACCAAAAACACAAAAGTGATAAAAAGGAAATTGGTAAAGAATTGTAGAACACTTATATAGTAAATTGTAAAAGGAATAACATTAAGGGCAAACACAGGAAATGGAATTACCTTACTGTATAAAAGCTAAAAGAGGTTTTCATTATAGAACAAGAACCTCATAGAGTAAAAAGAGGTTTTTGTTTAAGGATAAACTATTTCAATGGCTATTGAAAATGGCCCACTGGCAGTCAAACGGCCCATTAATGTGAAAATAAAAGATAATTCACACTAAAATTAGTTTGGTGTGAAATTAATAGAAAGTAAAGGACAGATTAAATACAATTAAAAAAAATTGTAATATAGTAAATTTGAACCAGAGTTCAAATAATATCATACACAGAGATTAAAACTATGCAACCAATTGTATATTTTTACAATAAGTTGAAACAATTGCCAAGAAACCATTATTTTAAAAACATATTACAGTCCATTCAAACTTAACTACAATGTAAGACAATTAAATTTGTCTTAATTATAACTATAAAGTGGATGCAAGAACTAGTGTCTTGAAAGACAACTTAAGAATATAAAAATATCTCTGATGGGTGTACTATGGGTTATTTTTCTTTAAATTTTTTCCCACTATCTCCATGGAAATTAAGGTATATATTTTTTCTAAATTTTAGCTTTCTCATACCAACTCTATGAGTGTGATTAAAGTGTATGCCCTTAAATGTAAAAATTTGTGAAGCAAAAAAAAAAAGTTTTATTTCAAACAGTTATTGATCTAAGATAAATATGAGTTCATAGAAGGGCCTAATGTGTTAAGTGTCCACTCTTACTTAGCCATTATTATATGAGATTCATATTTTTTAAATACTGTAAAGCAACTATAGGCTGTTTCTCACTTGATAACAGAAAAAGTCTGATAATCCGACAACCAATGGTTCATCGTTATGTTTTTTGTCTTACGTAAGCTACATTCCTTTTGTCAATAAACCAGACGACGCAATACAAGTCCTCTGCCAACCCCTTCAACTCCCAGAATTTTCTTCTTTCCTCCAAAGGCAACAATGCCGAAATATTATTATATTTGTGTTTAAAATGTGTGTGTGACTACTTCTACTATAGAAGACAGAAGAAAGGAAGAAGATGTCACCTTTGTGCATTGGATTCTTCCCACATCTTTCCTCTTTCCCTAGGTGGGCTTTCTTCATCAAATTTATTCTTATTCTTAGTAGTTTATTTTTCCTCTTTCTTTAGTTTTATCAATTTCCTTTATTATAAAACTTCTTTCCTCCAAGTTATCTACTATTTGAATCCTTCTTCATCCTAAGCTTTTATTTCTCCCAACCTTTCCTTATATGACATCATGTGGAAAACCGTTCCTTTTAAGGATGTGTATGAACCAGTTTGCTTTGTACCAAAGAATCACATCCAAAATGGTTCTCTTCTCACACAGTCTCTTCAACTGATCCTCTCAAGTCTTCTCCAGTACAACATTTCTCAGTTCTAAGCTCAACTTGCTGGTCAAGAGTAGCCTCTTCTTGTTGAAAGATTACTTGGCCACGGCAACCCTCGACCTAATTTCCTTGGTGCAGTAGGCATCCTCTGTCAGCAGACTTTCCTGGTACTTGAACTGCTCTATGCTTCCCATTTACCGGTTTCCAATTTTAATTTTCAGCGGCTCTTCATTTTTTGAAATCCTCCTCACTTTTGATCTCCATGCCATATATTCTCCCTGTCTCCAACAGCTGGTCCATCATTTCTTGCTTTTTTCTTTAAATTTGTGAAATTGTGTGTTAATTTGTATTACATAGCTTGTTTGTAATTGTGTTGTAAATGTTTTCTGAACTTAGTAAAAGTGTTAATAGAACTAACCATGACCAGTTTCAAAATTATTTTTCTCGTTTTTACCACATTACACATATAAAGTCTGATATTTAAAATTGGGGTGTTTGGTAATCCTGCATTGCCGAAGTCCAGAGCGAGCGGATTATATGACATTAAATGTACATAGTTATTGGAATGTTAAAGATAAATCGAAATAGAATAAAGGAAACTTTACTCTTGTTAACATCACTTTCTCTAAAATTATATCTAATAATAAATATAATAACAGAACTGTAATGTTGTAAAATTGACAATAGTATTGATATGATGAGCATCAAAATCAATGAAACATTATGTAACATACAACAATTCAAAGATTATGCTATTATTCCTAAAATTTTATTTTCATCTTAGCAGGAAGGAAAACTCATCTTTGTGTATTATTTAAATTGATAGATGAGTTTACGCTATTGACTTGGTTATGTTATAATATCAAGAGTTATTGACTATGTGGTTCTGATGAAAGAGGATGGTTTATATTGTGGTTTTTTTAAGCAAAAATGGTAGTTGGATTTGAGTTGATATAACAGATGGTCAGTTTTTATGTAAACCTAAATGTACTGCAAAGTGACATAAAATGAATTATTTAATTTTATTCTTAGTTAGATTGAAGATTATTTAGACTAGGCCTAATATTTACATAACATACCAAGCTAGACATAGCTTTCCAAAAATAGCCTAAAGAAAACACGCTCTGGTCATAAACATTGATACCAGGTCAATTGCGTAAACACGCTTAATGTGCTCAACATTATGTTCCAAATAGCTGCACACCGATGTATTTATTTTTAATAGTCTTGATATTCTCTCTACTTTATATCTTCATTAGACTGGGTTTATATTTATGCATAAGGTATTACTAATAACAAGTAGTTCATAGCAATTAAAGTACATAAAGTTGAAACAAATTATTTTTTATGCATTATGCATGTACTTGAGCATAAACAATATTGGATTTGAGACTTATCAATCAAAGATAGCGCAAGGTGAGTCTATAGCCATTTAAAACGCCCATAAACACAGCAGGTGAAAAATATAGTTTGTTCATTTTTAAAATGTCTTTGGGTAGTCTTACTTTTTTGTTGTTACCGAGTTTGTTATGTTTAAGTATCGTAACAATATGATGAATATTTGTTTTACAAGTGAACTTTTAAAAGAAGTATTTTAAAAAAGACTTAAATCTCAATGGCATCAGCGAACTATATCGACCGAGCGGCCGCCACATGTTAGCAAAGATAGTGCCAACATTTGTGGCTAGATGGTGATATGTTGTTAGTACTATGAACCCACTGGCCGTTAATCTCAGTTTCTAGACTGGAGCCACTACTTCTTTATTCAAGTAGCTCTTCATCTGTCGTAACAAGGATCAGTTGTTGATCCTGGTTCCAGACCCATTGTTTCACAAAAAATCTGGAAGCAACAGGGATTGAACCTGAGACCCTTGGGTCTGTATTCAGGAACTATGATCAATGGATCACAGAGGCAGTCTCAGACTTAGGCCGCTATATTTTATTGTAAACGGTTGTATATTTTTGTTATTATTGTGTTCTGTAGGCTATGCATTACTTGTTATTATTTATGTATTATTTAGGAATATAAGCCCGGTCTAAGTTCAATTAAATTAAAATCAAATTTTGTCACTGTAGAACTACCCCCCAAAAAATATTTTCCCTTATAGAAAGATTAATATTTTTGTTTGGGATATAATCATCACTAACAGATTGTTATTCCTTCGTATTTAATTTAGAAAATGCATTTAAATTAAAATCACACTAATTTTAAAAAAATGACAATGAGGTTTATATAATGTGTTCATCACATAGTAACATTCAAGATATGTGTGTTTGTTTCATTGAAAATCATTGTCTCTACAAGTTGTTGGGTATTACTCAAAATTGTAAAATATGATTTTACATAAACTTCACAGTAACATAAACTTCAAAACAATTAAAATAAATTATATCTGGAGTATAACCAGGTGTGGATTTGTAGGTTTCAAGCAGCCCGAGATTACAAGTATCACAAACCCCTTTTACATTCATAAATACCACTGAAGTTATGTTTCACTCTAAGCTGTAGTGGGAAGTCCCAAGTATTAATATTTAAGCTTTTTATTAGTAAATCTAATTCAGAGACCAATCCAGCTCATTATTACAATCTTATATGGCCACATGGTCTAACCTGCTACTCTCATGTCAGATTACACTGCTCATGATGGGGAGATTGAAGTTTGAATCTCGATAAGATGTAATGGGGTGATTTTCTCAGAATTGGTTTTACACTCTCCCTCCACGCAAACTCGTGTATGCTTCCTATGATTATAACTTTCCTAAGCCCTAAAACCACTAGCATAATTAGTATGCAAGTGTATAGCCTGAATGGGTAGTAAGACAAGGTGCTAAAAATACTTTACTATACTTTAATGACTGGAGCATAAATTATTCTAAGCAATTAAATAATATTTGGGAGTCTAAGAAACTAGTAACAGTCAGTATTCACAAAGCAAATGCTTCTACATTTGGGTTAAGACATCATATATATATATACATAATTTGATAAGCCCATTTCTAGTAATTGGAATTTCAAGAAAGCAGTAAAACTGGTTTTGACAAAACTAACGCTCGCTTTAAACATTAAGAGCCTGAGATCTCGGCAAAAATTAAAGCGTCCAACGAAAACCCGATTTTTCTAGCAAAGTTCCATTTTTTCTGTGCGCAGTAACTCGTCTGTACAATCATTCTTTGTTTACATCACCCAAAAAACTTGATTTATGTTATGATTATATATCAATAGTAAAATATTTATTTTAGGCTGAAAATAATAACTCAATTCCTACTCAAAGTGGTATGGTGCAACAAATATATAAAAAGTTGGGAGAGGGTTGTTTTAAAGTTCTCGTCGCTAGCGTGAAAGGGAAAAATAAATGTTTTGAATTAGACACCAAAAGCTCAAAATCTTTAGAAAGTAAATCTTTGACTAGAATGTGGACTGAGGGCTTATTCTATAGAACCTACCCCAATAAAAGTTTTGAATATATTTTAGCATGATAATCTGCAGCCATAACTGCAACGATACACTTGTTGTTTAGCAACAAATGAGGATGGTTTTATATTTTAATGATAATGTGTATGTTAACAAGCGATGTGCACCCTAAGAGTTACTCACTGGAGCTTTTGATTAAAATTTAATTAACAAAACAGTCATTTAGAATTGAATTAATAGGCTTATTTTATCAAAGTAGTTATGCGGCCCAAGTCAAATCAACCCGCCATGATATCACTCAATGTCCCACCCAGTCCACCCCTGAATATAGCACACAATAAAAGTTCAAATAAAGTAAAGATGCTTATGACCACTGACAATAGAATATGGCTCAATACAAAAATGTTATGTCCATACTGTTTCCAAATTTAAATTCAACATATTTACATTTAACTACTTACTAGGTAAACTGTTTGTATATTAAATGCAAGTGGAATAGGAACAGGACATGGATTCTCGATTTTAAAATATACACACAAGCAGAGCTTATTAATCATTATTTGAAACATCCCAAACAAAAGTGAGCAAATAAAGACACACATTTTTTTATGCATCTGCGTAAAGCCTACTTTTAAAAATATCAATCACAAAATACTGTGACTCCTGTCAATGACAAAAATATGAATGTTTTCTTTTTAGTTGACCATTATTCAAAAATGATTAAAATTTTATAAAATAGGCACTAAGGCAGTTATTGTAAACACCTGGTGGTTAACGAGTTAACTGGTGACAAAACTCAAAAAAATGTATATGCATAATGTAACATAAGATTAAAAGGATAGGTTTGGAAATGTTTACTTAAAGTGTAACTAAGGCTGAGAAACACTTTGAATAGTGTGTTAATTGATGAAGTATTAAACACCTTATTTTGAGCAGATATCTGTCTTTTTTTTATAAAAATAACCTAGTTTAAAAATAACTATAGTGTTTTATGGTAAACTATTAACATGGATATATAAATGTAGAGAAACCATAAAGGACATTTCTTCTAACACATTTCAACTCACAGGAGCTGTCCTCGTGTATTAATATGTAGAAACAGGAAGACTTAAATAGATATATTAATCCATACCTTCAAAACCTAGTATTATCAGGCATTTTTATAAAGTGAGCCACTTTATCTTGTGGCACTCTATAGCTGTGGAGCCATCTACTACCCTTTCTCAAACTTCCATCAATTCCATCCTTCCACACACCCGCAGGAAGATACACTTCTCGTTCCGTAGTATGCGGGTAAAGCACAGGAGCTACTATTAGCTCCTCTCCTACAGAAAACTCATCCGCGACAGTCAGACAGGCCGGATCTTTGGGATCAAGGAGCCACAAGGGGCGGATAATGGGTGTACCAAAATCTAATGCATCACGGACATATTTCTTCAACAAGGGATTCACCTGCAGAAATAATGGTTCATTTAGTCTAATTTAAAATGTATTATACATTCTACAAAATGTGTATATCATATATGAAGGTGTGAAATACTTAAAAATGTCAAAATAAAAGGTATACTCTCCTTTACTTAAACTTTAAAATCCACAATAACTTAGTAAATATA
This sequence comes from Timema cristinae, assembly GCA_039000515.1. Lineage (NCBI taxonomy): Eukaryota > Metazoa > Arthropoda > Insecta > Phasmatodea > Timematidae > Timema > Timema cristinae. The sequence continues at coordinate 35,254 of JBCFYV010001955.1, read as the reverse complement.
GCATATTTCAACACAGAATTTTTAAAACAACTACCAAACAGTATTTTGACATCAAATAATGGTTAGATGTCATAAAAAATGTAATCATAGTGTAATGATACTGTTTTGGACCCCTAACATATATTAAAAAAATCATGGTAGAGTGTATTTTTATTTAAAGAACTGTATGTAAAATTTCCTTTTAATACTTCATCCATGGAGAATCACAAGTTTTCAGAAAAAAATGTCAATATTGTGTAAAAAAAAGTCTTTAAAATATCAACTCCATTGTATTAAAAAATCATGTGACATACTGGCTCCCTTTACCCAATAGGAAGCCAGCCTTCACAACATAAGTAAGGCTTGCCAGGAGTTTTTTTATTAGTTAGTTTTAACACTGGTGACAAGGGGTCCAAGAAGCAAGGGGTAGGTCATATATAAGCCACTTGTGCGTAAGAATCTATACATTGCCGATGATAATAGTGATAGTAATACATTAAGAGACAGAATAAATACACAGTAGACAGTAAGATATTAATACACAGCACACAGTACTCAGAACACAGAACATGTAGTATCACAGACAAACAATCTGTAAATTAACAAAAAAATGTATCATTTAATATTCTATCTTCAGTACCAAAGGTGTAATCATTTAAATAAATTGTGTGCAACATCAAAAGACTTGCTCATTTCATAAGAATAAATATCAAATATAATCAGATCACATAACTGTGTGATAAGTGCGTAGTAAGGTATACACATGTCGCTGTCATCATCATAAGAACGAGTATTGTTGTACTTACTGCTCACCGTAAAGCATACACGTGTCCACATTCGCGACATCATTAGCAGTATAAAATTCCATATAATTATAATTGGCGCCCAATAGTGTGGCAAATACCGCAACAAAAAACTGTGTCAACATAATAGTTAAATTCATATAAATGTCAATATAAAATAATGTATTCCTCATCCCTAACTCATTATCATAATCCGACACCTTACCCCTAGATCACCAGGTCACCAAGACGTGTATTAACCACAACTAGTGAATGTGTGGAATGCCAGGCCTCCACCGTGGTTTGGATCCACATTAAACTGTAGGTCCTCCATTTCATCTCAATCACCCTACCATTACACAGTAGGATAAGTGTGTATAACCTGAACAGGCCGAAAAATGCCAATAATAATAATAATAATAATAAAGTTTTATTTTTTTTTAAGAAAGAGAGTACTAACTTAGTCTCTATTTTTTCAACTCACCGTTTTCAATCGCAGTGATGTAAGAACTTTGGCCATCTCCAAGATCGACTCATCTCCGTAGTTGCTGGGCAGGTTCGCATATCTTATCACTGGCAGGAATGTGGCAAGCTGTAGCCATCGAATGTACAGCTCTTTGTCAGGCAAAGGTAGATGAAACTCTGAAGTATCATCCCTCTTGGTCCTCTCTGTTGTGGTCGAATTCACTTCATCAAATTTCTGCACACTATAATCACCTCCGACTGATCCGGGCATTATGAAAGGATAACCAATCATACCGTAAGTCAGAACTGTTGGGATGATTTTGGATAGGGATTCCCATGTCGAAGAAATAGTTGGCAGAGAAACAAATATCGGTGCACGTGGCCTAACTGTCGCACTGGACACCCCTACAACACTGACACTTTGTGAAACCACCTGAGTAAACCCTGCCTTGTATTGGTCTGGATTTCTTAATTCCTTCTCGAAATGGTAATGGTGTGGCATGTCGTAAGCCGTGCCATAATCGATATAAAAAGAATCAATGTGGTACTGGTCTACTAAAGACTTTAGTTTAGCTTGTAGCCAAGGCCCTGAATGGTTATTAGTGGTGTCCAATACACCAGCACTTAACACCTGTTTGTAAGCAGTGAGTGCAGGTATGTGACGTCTACCATCCCTTTCTGTGACCAGCAACTTTTCTTTGACGGCATCCTGAAAATTGTGCGACTCTGTACTGATGAAAGGCTGGATAGTGAGGATTATTCTGAAACCACGACGGTGAATTATATCAACGGTTTCTTCTAAAGTTGGAAAACGAGATACATCCAAAGAAAAATCACCTATGTTTGATTGCCAAAATTCATTTAATAAGACATGACCTTGGCGGAGGAAACCAAGTCCTATGACATCTTCTGTGAAATTATAAATAGCCGACTCTGTCAGTTCATCAATAGATGAGGGTGCTATCTGCCAAACTGGTTCGGTTAGTAATGAATATATGGTTTCCAGCTCATCCTTCTTTAAGCCATCCCAAAGGTTTTTTTCAGCAAGAAAGGAATGTAATATTTTCATGTTGTCAGCCCTACATATTGTGTAGTTAAGTTTAGGTAATGGGGTGTCATGATACACATAACCAAAATCATCATGTTTTGCACTAAGGCAAAGTTTTTTTGAGTTTTCAGCATTTATAGACACATGAAGAGGTGTATTTGGATCTATGGTGATCGTAACACCTTTTGAATTGATGAAGTAGCGTTTCAAAACATTACCCCACTGGTGGTATTTGACATCCCCAGTTATAAACGGAGACAGTTCTACATGGCCTAGTTCTGCAGGCCATGCCATGCTTGGAGTCTGGCCCCCTCCATACCAATGCCCTTGTCCATGAGACCAATCAAAACAATCCATGGGGGATACATCCTCGGCAATACTCTCCCATGTGATGTAATAGCAGTGAACCTGACGGAACTCCCGGTAGTTCATATAGAACCGAGCGCGGTTCATCCACTCCAGGCACACAGAGCCGTCCGTTCTCTGGTTATGTTCAAGACACTTGTATGCAGTTTCATAGTTTAAAAATGTTCCTAGGTTTCCATGGAGGATTTCTACCCCTGCATCATTATATAGACGGACTATTCGCTCTTCGTTGTTGAAACGGATTAAGTGGAAGTATGCACGCTATTGAAAAAAATAGATACATATTATTTTAAGTTTACTATACTAAAAATTGTTTGAATAGGCCTATTAGATAGATGTTATAGTTAATTGGAATAGAGCACTAGGCTAAGAATGATTTAAATTAAGGGGGATTTTCAGCACACTTACCCGAGATAGAAATTTTAGATAAAACACTTACAACACATAAACACACTTTTAAAAGACAAGCTTTCACTGTCAGAGTCTACTTTTTTAACCTAATGAAGTTGTTTTTTTAGTGTTTTATCCAAGCAATTTCTACTATAATATATCTTAGGTTAAATGTGCCGGCTCTCCCTCCTAAATTAAACTCTAAATACTTTTATAACAAGAATTTCATAATTCAATACTTTTTATATGTATTTCAAATGTAAAACACAAACTAAATATGACAAGGAGATCAACATTGAGAAGTCAAAAGTGATGAGGATTTTTTTTAAATGAAGAGCCATTGAAAATTAAAATTGTAAACCAGGAGTTGGAAAGCATTGAGCAGTTCAAGTATATGCGAAGTCAGTGCCAAGGAAATTAGGTCAAGGATCGCCAGGTTCAAGGAAGCTTTCAACAACAAGTAAAGGTTACTGCTGACCATCAAGTTGAGTTTGTAACTGAGGAAGAAACTTATGAAATATTATACTTGGTGCATCACGCTGTATGGAGTAGAAATTTGGACTCTCAGTAAGATGGAAACGAAATTACTTGAAGAGCTTTGAAATGTGCTAGAGAAGACTTGAGAAGATCAGGTGGGTGACCAGAGAACCATTTTGGATGTGATTCTTTGGTACAAAGCAAACTTAACTGGACACATTCTTAGGAGGAACTGTCTTATGTATGATGTCATAGAAGGAGTGATTGTGGGAAATAGAATTTAGGAAGGGGGAGGATTCAAAAATGAGATGACTTTAAGGAAAGAAGAAAATTCTGGGAGCTCAAGGAGGCAGAGCACAGGTCGCATTGGCGGTCGAAGTTCACTGACAAAAGGAATGAACCTGTCTTAAGATAAAACCAATAATAGTAGTAATATAATAAAAATATATTACTGTTTCCAGCCTGTGGACTGGATCAGTTTTTTAACAGTAGTTTAACAAAAGTATTCTGTTCATTGTGGTTGGAGAGTTCAAACTCATTTGGTATATCTTTAATAGAGGTAAAATACTTATGTTGGGTTGTGAAAATAAAAACTATGCATAGATTAAATCTCTAGCTATAGAGTTCTGATAGTAGTGCTTTTTTACATAATTCATAATGATTTGGTTAAGTGTTACTACCACTGTTTTTCCTAATTAATTTATTTTATTTATTATTATTATTATTATTATTATTAGCACCGGGTCTTACTACCCATTCGGGTTATCCGCACTTACGCTAATGTGTAATGGTAGGGTGATTGTGAGATGAAATGAAAGACCTACAGTTTAACGTGGAATCCGAACCACGGTGGAGGCCTGGCATTCCCCACATTCACAAGATGTCTTGTCAGAGGTTAAGGAAGGGTTTGGTAATCAGATAAATCTTTGCCGGGACCGAGGATTGAACCCCGGCCGCCAGCATAGAAGTCTGACACCTTACCCCTAGACCACCAGGTCACCTTTTTCCTAATTAATTTATGTTATTTGATATGATGAATTCAAGGGTTTTTAGAGTGTGTCAGTTTGGTTGGTTTACATTTCACAACCAGTAATGTCCCTGAAAATTGATCTTGTCTAAGCCCTTATTAGAACTAAATCAAAGGTGGCTTTGGTTTAAACACTATGTTGTCAGATATCTTACCTGTAAAACTTGCTGATGGTAAAATACATGAGCAAAGCCAACTAGAAATACTACACAGAGGAACATGATGCTAACAAAGGCTTTAAGTTTGTACTGTTGTGGACGATTCTTCTTTAGAAGAGCAGGAAGAGACATCTGAAACGATAAAAATTAAATGGGATAATTATGGCGTGTCTGGGCTACCTTAATCTGTATCCCAGTTTGTGGAAATATTAACCAGTACTACTGTTGGTTGACCAGGGGACGCCCGCATGCATTAATCTAACTGTACATTCTTTCCGTGGAGGCTACAATGTCCCGATGAGATGAGGAGATGATAGTGAATATGATGGGGTGAAGTCAGTTACAATCTTAACCTAACTTAAGCCTAAATAACAAAACCCTGGTGACCTTGGAAATTATTTTCCTTTCAAGGAAAGTCCCCTGGTACCTGTGTCCTCTAGGTTAGCAACCAGGGACTCTGACCACTATACCATGAGGACGGTTATTAAATGAATTGTCACCGTTAAACAGCATATATCTTTATATGCCACTTGGTTACATAGGATAAGGCTAATTTTTCAAAGTTATACACAATATTTATGCCCAATGAACTTTGTTATGCCAGTGTACCTATGTCCAAAAGGTCACTGGACAAAGAAGTTAAATAGGCTAAAGTAAAACTCTGTTAGACCAAACCCCGGTAATCCAAAATTCTGGATAATTCAAACACACTTTTAAGGAAACCAGGAAAATAATGAACTTAAATTAAATATAGTTTATTGGTTGATAAGCTCATATATAAAAGATAATTACCAGAAACAATGATATCTGATATTAATGCTTAATATTTACATGTTGTAGTCAACACAATGTGTTTTCCTGTAGTTAAAAATAATTAGGCCTACAGTATATATTATGTGTGAAAATAATGTATCCCTGTTTTCTCCTACTTAATTTGAACAAGTTTTGTTTACAATCAGTTCGAATTAACAAGGTTCTAGTGTACAGGACCTTTAGATTTTATAATTCTTTAAAACTAGAAACATTTAAAAAGTGTGTGAATTTCTTTTATTTTATGGTTTATTTTAAAGCTTTATCGTTGAATAAGATACTAACTGATTAAATTCATAGTTTTTAATCATTGCATGTTTGTAGAGCTGAAATGAATGTGTATTGCATGTAGCTTTAGGAACGCTTCACATACAACAATTAGCCATTTGTCCTCGGAAATTGAACCAATTAAATTTTTAACAGGGGTGGAAAGGAGCACAAGAAGGGTTAGTGTTCTTACAGTTTTTATAGCAAAACTTTTTTTTTTGACAAAATAAATACCATAGTTTAATTTTCTTCACATGGTGACAACAGTTCTTGAATATCTGTCAAGGGTGTCCTGGAATTTAACCATGACTTTTTCTCTTCATTTAAAAAGTTTCTCAACAAATGTTAAACAATATGCTTATGATAGATATTCAATAACTGTTAATACCATCATGTGTAGAAAATTAAACTATGTTTCTAATGTAGCTATAGTTGATTTCTTTTAACAACAAAAAAAGTTGCTAATAAAACTGATAAAACACTTAAGCTACCTTTTCTCACATTCCCTACACTCATTTAACACAGGCATTTCTAGTGATCAGCTCTTATCAAAAGTATGTCTCCATAGTGAAATGTGAGTGTGTGACAGATACAATGCAATCATGATAAGAATCTATAAACACTCGAATTTTAAATAATCAATAAAGCATATCTTTGTAGTAATTTGTGTTGTGCGTATGCCATTGTGATGTCACAGATGACAGCCAGTTAGTCATCATTTGAAGTGTTGTTTTATTTTTAAAGTTTTTTTAATTGCATTCCTCGAACTTAGATAAAGTCTAGTTGAGTTATTTTTAAGTGATTAGTACTGCACACAAGATTAGCTATTAAAAGCCATTCACATGCAAGGCTGTATTGTGCCAAGTTTAATCAAGTCTAGTGTGTGGGCCAGATCAAGCTACATCTGTGTAGCTTTTTTTTTATCTTAGTGTTTTTACTGAAAAAATAAATATATTGCATTTTCTCATGTGTAACTAACAGCCATTTCAAGGTCAAAGCCCAAAGTTCGAAACGTGGCAAGTGCAATAACTATTATTATTATTAGCACCGCGTCTTACTACACGTTCGGGTTATACGCACTTACGCTAATGTGTAATGGTAGGGTGATTGTGAGATGAAATGAAGGACCTACAGTTTAATGTGGAATCCGAACCACGGTGGAGGCCTGGCATTCCCCACATTCACAAGATGTCTTGTCAGAGGTGAAGGAAGGGTTTGGTAATCAGATTATCTGTGCTGGGACCAAGGATTGAACCCCGGCCGCCAGCATAGAAGTCCGACACCTTACCCCTAGACCACCAGGTCACCGTGCAATAACTAATATTCAAGTGATGCACCAGTGAATTATAAAAACTTACTATAAAAAATATCTGAATATGTGTTCTAAGGTTAATCTACCAAAGTTATATTAGTGGAAGAAAGTTACTTATAAATTGTCTATACTATAAATCAGGGGTTCTTAAGCTATAGGTCACGACACAAACGTGGGTTGCCATGGCTTTCAGGATGGGTCACCTTAGCTTAAAAAATAAATTTAAAAAAGTCAATCGATTCACTACTTTGAAATTATAAATCTTTTCAGAACCACGATTTTACAACCAATAATAAAAAACATGATAATCTGTGCTGATGGAAGAGCACTGGTAGCAATTGTTTTTAGAGAACAGGGAAGAGGTTCATAGATGGTTTTATAATTTTGTGATTTATATAGCCCCCAAATATGAGCCGTCAGTATAAAGTTTATTTCTTAAAGGTGGGTTTCACATTTCTCACAGATCGAGGCACAATAAAGCCACAGTTTGTCTGTCATGTGTGGTCGAGTACTCGGCAATGAGTCACTAAAGCAGAACAAGATAAAGAGGCACCTTGAAGCTAGGTATAGTGCTTTAGTTACTATAAAACCAAGTTTCTTTGAAAGAAAAGAACGGCAGCTGAAGCGACAAGGTCTCGATACTGGAAATAAGGCTGTTTATTCTATCCAACAAGACACTATTGCTTCTTATAATTTTGCTTGGTGTATTGAAAAAACATAAGAAACCACACACAATTGGAGAGGATTTGGTGTAACCGACAACAATAGACATGTTCACATGACCTGTGGTGATAAGTATGAAAAAAAAATCAAACAAATATCACTGTCGAATGATACTAGTCATAAACGTATCCATGAACTTTTGATATTAAAAGACAAGTGATTTAAGCCATCAAAATTAGTGGGCAGTTTATTCTCCAACTGGATAAAACAACTGATGTAAGTGACGACCTCAACTTATAGCCGACATAAGTTATGCTGCACTTACCGAAATGGAAGAATTTTTGTTTTGCCGTCCACCTACCACATCTACCAGGAGAAGACATTTTTTATTTTACGAACTCATTTTTTAAAGATGAAGGTTTGTCTTGGAATCAATGTCACAGTATATGTACTGACGGTGCGCCAGCAATGCTTGAGGCACGCCAGGGCGTCTGTGCTAGTGTAAAAGTGATTCATTGTATTCTTTATAGGGAAAATATTGCTTCTAAGAGGCTATTAGAGATTTGGATATTATAATGAAAGAGGATGTTCAGATCATCAATTTTATAACAGCAAGGTCACTTAACAACAGGATATTTAGGCAAAAGTGCTTAGAAATGGGTTATGAGCACCCATTTGTTGTATCATTCTGAGGTCAGGCGGTTATCTCGAGGAAATGTACTTCAAAGAGTTGTATCCCTATGCAAGGAGATAAAAATATTTTTGTCAGAAAAGAATCAGCCTTTGACTTCCGGTTCTCTAACAAAAAATTGATATTGAATTTAACCTACCTTTCAGATATATTCGCGGAACTTAATAAGTTGAACACCTCAATGCGATGTCGCAATCAAACTGTAAATTGGCCTAACAGAGAAAGTGATAGCATTCAAAGGAAAGTTGAAACCATGTGAAAAGAAAACAGAAGAAAATAGGATGGTTTCCTTCCCAACTTTAAAGCTGCTTCTGGAAGACAAAAGCACTGAGCTAGCAGAGGTTAAAAATGTAATAATTGGGCATTTGCAGAAATTAAATCTTGAGTTTGATCACTACATTCCAGAAGATATGGCTGGATACGGTTGGGTGAGCAGCTCATTTGACATTGAAGGTAAGACTTGCCTGAACATTTTTTAGACATTGTTGGTCTCCAGGCTCATTGAAGTTAAAAGTTATGAAGCTTTGCGTCACAATTTCCAAAAACAAACTGAGTCACTTTGTTCATTTTGGATAAAACTGAAAAATGAAAAATCTATTCTAGGGAACAAAGTTATGAAAGTGTTACTTCCATTTTCTGACTACCTACCTATGTGAAGCTGGCATTTCTTCACTTTCTGTCATGAAAATTAAGATTAGAAGCAGACGACAACCAGAGCATGATTTTAGAGCAGCCTTTCAAAGACATGACCACAATTTGAAGACCTTTCAGCAATAGTGCAAGGCCAAGGATCTCACTGAACTAATGGAAATAATTATTTTTTGGAATTTTGTTTAATAACAGGTTTGAATTTTCAATTATTATTATCACCACATATTATTTGTCACAAAATATGTTAATACTCATGCCTTCCCAATAATGATTATGCCTAACAAACATCATAATAGTAAATAATTATTAATGGAGTTATCGTACATTGCTGTATTTAATTTATTTAATTCAATACTGGAAATATTTTCTTGATTCTCTTAATACGTTCTGATAACATTTTATAATTGATTTTTAGAAAGTATTACAGCTTTATATAATAAATAAATAAATACTGCACTTATTTAAATTATTACATTAGCACTGTTTAACCTCAAACAATATCCATGGGTCGCCATGTTGATCGGCTGTTGATTTTGGGTCTTGGCCAAAAAAGGTTCAGAATCCCTGCTCTAGATAGTAAACTAGCAAATATTTGAAAAACTAAAATAATAAAGCAGAAACAATAGAGTTTAACTCGTATAGACAAAGTCAATAATAAATGAGTGCGGAAGGAGTGCAGTATGAAAGGAAATCCAATAGTTAAATGTGAAAGAAGTGTCTTACAATGGCATGGGCATGTTGAGAGGGAGAGTGTGGATAGTAACAAAGGAAATATATGAAGGTAGGGTGTGTGTGGATAAACCATGTGAGACATGGTTAAATGTTGTAGATGAATGTGTGAAAATAGAAACCATATGAGTTTTAAGAATAAAAGAGCCTGTATGACTCTGTGTATGAATGTATTTGAAGTGAAGGGAGTATACAAGTGTAGGGAAGTGTGGAGAAAGTTAGTGAGGATGGATCAAGTACGGAGTAATTGTTTTTTTGAGTTATATGCACAGTTGTTTTCCCACCTCATAAGGTAGCGGCGTGATTAGGTGTGTATGTATGTGTATATGTATTAATACAGTTACTTGCAAGTATTTCATAAGATTATAACTTACAGCCAGTTTTTCCTTAAGAAGACTGGAAATGCTGTTGACACTTGTGATTGAGTTTTGTGGGGAATGTTCACCAGGTAGATGTGCATTTTGCACCTTGAGCAGTTGCAATGGCATTGTTGGTTTTCGTCGAGCGTTTTGAAGTGGAATCCTGAATCAAACAGTTGGTTACATAACATAAGTAAAAGACACCAACTTTAGCTGAGAGTCAAACCCAAACCTGTCACCAGCAAATCCGACCAGGCGAGTCTGTCATTTGAGTACACATTGTCTAATATGTGACTACCTACATTCTCTTCTTAAAGCCAGAAAAAAGGGTTTGTTTTTTTCAACTTGATGCTAAAATAATCTGCCACATTAATATTCACAATTAAAGCAATAGCTAAATATTAATGAAACATCAATATTAAGAATATATTTTCTTATGATAAATAGCAGTTACTAATCAACTAGATTGTGCACTGAAATACATTATTTGTAGGCCTATTCTCAACAATTCGCCTTTATTCCATTCTTATTTTGTTTGTGTGTGTGAAAAATAAAGGACAATTAAATCAAGTATTCCCAAAATATGTTCTACCTTAGGGCCTACACTAAATTCATTATAACAATATTAACCATCCTAATTTAACCTAATTTTTTATTTGTGACACATGGAAGGTAAGTTTTGTTAGGTTGGGATAGTTTAAAACTAAGATTATTAGCAGATTAACATTTTTAAACATGTCTTGGTAATTTTTTCAAAAATGTTAGTTTCATTTATTTATAATATTTATTTAAATTAAATACTGCATGTAGGCCTGCCATTGTATTTTACAGTATAATCGATGTGTGTGAGAACTTTTGGTTCAAATTTAAAAGTTTGTGTAGAGAGCTTGAGCGGGGGTGGGGAGGTTTCAAATGAAATATGTTTTTAGGAACATATTGATAGGTTTATGTTGGTGAAACTTTGTGCTAGCTGAAGTTTAGGCATCCCATGCAATGTTAAACTACATGATGCAACGTTGTCCAACCACGCAGCTGAATACATTATTATTATAATAATACTTAGCACAGCGTCTAACTACCTGTTCAGGTTATATGCTTAGTAAATTATTAACTTCTGATATAAGAAATCCAACAATCATTATTGATATTGTTATCTCCTTAATAAGTATATGTTGATTATGAGTATTTATGATTTGTGTAGTGTTATGTTACAAAGAAAAACATTTTCTAAGAGTAGAATAAGTGTACTAGACACAATAAATGTGCCCACCAAGGTGGGTCAAACCGTTCAAACGTCATTCATTGTTAAACCCATTACTCAAATTTTGTTTCATAACATATACTACCAGTGAGCTTACGCCTACATTAAATTAGAGAAAATTGTGTGTGTCAGAAGTGATAATAGGTGCATGTTGAAAAATGCACATTTAGATTCATAAGTTCCTAATACATACATTTGTGACATTGTTACTCTTACCACATCTTCCTCAAAAAAATGGATGTCATTTTTAATGTAGTTTATTGGAACGTTATTATATAAATTCTTTAGATCGCATATGAAAACATTTCCATAATTTCATTGCAATACTTTAACATAAACTGCAATCAATTTTGATTTAACATTTTGGTTATATGCTCTTTTCTGAGTTACTTTCCTCAAATAGTAAACAAATTCATAATTTAGTTAACTGTAAGGAGCTATAAATATGACAAGAAATGGAATGAATAGGATTTATTACAAAATTTAAACTTAATAAAATCAAATCGCAATTTATGATTTATCTTTTCATTTGAATTCTAAACACATGTCATGACTTATTTAGAATATGACTTGTCAACAAAAGAAACCTCTTTTTAACTGTCGATAGTTACGAAAACACGAGCTGAAATAGTATGGCGAGTATTATTATAAAACATTTAACGTTGCAAATTGACTATATTCACCGCATTTTATTCTAGCTGACGAAACTGACATCTCTGGAACTGTCCGAACTGAGTCAACTGACTCGGTCTAGTATGGACATGCACTGGTACATGTAAACAATGTGCGCAGTGACCTCGTATCACGTTTGTTACGCACTGATCCTATTCTACCACCCCTTTGCTTTCAATGTCAACAAACACTGTGAAAGGGGAAATCAACATTTCATCAATGATACATTTTTAGGTCATAACAGGGATCACTACCGACTGAGTAATAAAATTAATTTGCCAGTATCTCAGAAAAAAATCAAATAAAAGTTTTAAAATATAATAGGTACTACCGTGCAACTCTTCAATGATAAGTTATTTATTATCCAAAGATTTCTGAAGATAATAATCAAAATTGACGAAGGCAATTTCGATAAATAACATCTCTCACCACTACCCTTAATTTTAGAGTTGGATCTCAAATTCCAAAATCTAAAGGGAACATTACGAATACTCTCTATATATCAAGGTCTTGCCCGGTTGGTAAAATCGACTTCAAGCCGATATATAGAAATACGGCATTGAAAAAAACAATTTTTTCAGGTCCACTTGCTTATACAACGTTGATATCCATCACAAATTAGAGTTCTATTTTTGTGAAGTTCACTATACTTTCTTTACCCGAGGAGGGTGACCTGGCGGTCTAGGGGTAAGGTGTCGGACTTCTGTGCTGGAGTCCGGGGCTCAATCCTCGGTCCCGGCACAGATTTATCTGATTACCAAACCCTTCCTTCACCTCTGACAAGTCATCTTGTGAATGTCTCACAGGCCTCCACCGTGGTTCGGATTCCACGTTAAACTGTAGGTCCTCCATTTCGTCTCACAATCACCCTACCATTACACATACAGGGACGGTATAAGTCGGGGTATGCGACGGTAGTAAACGCGTACTGATACTACTACTATACTTAATATACTAATACTACTAATAATAATAATAATAATAATAATTTTTACCCGAGGAGATGAGAGAAAGCAAATAATAGCGTGACAATCACGTGTACCCATGTCAGTAATAATTTTATAACTAGAATCCTAGTACCTATTATTTTTTGATAGCCAAATCTTATGCCCAAGTTATTCAATAAAAGTTTATATTTGAATACCACTGACCTATAATACCCTGATTTTGGTTGGAAGAACAGTAGAGGAAATTCAAACATATTTTTTACAGCCAACATTGATAACATTTTATTATATTATTATTTTTTTAATGTATAGGTATTGTTAATATTTATCAAAAGTGACAACTGCAGATAACATGACTTGATATATGAATACATTAAACTTGTTTTAGTAACCTTAATAACTAACTTCTACTGTTCTTCCTACCAAAATCTTTATAGAAATAAAAGCACGGAGAAAGATTTCAAAATACGAGACGCACCTTCACGTAAGTGAAAGTGCACCCTCTTGCCCTTGAAAGCGCACTCTCATGGTAATGAAGGCACAGCATCATGTCCTTGAAAGTGCACTCTCATGTTAATGAAGGCGCAATCTCGTGTCCTTGGAAGTGCACCCTCGTGTCAGTAAAAGTGCACCCTTCATTTCAACTTACCGTCCTGTTTCTTCTTCCGACACCCCTCCTTCGCCGTCAGAGAAGATGTCCTCATCACTGGTGATGTCACCATGGTGTGATGTATCAGGGTGGACTGAAAATTAGAGCACGATAATAAACCCATCAAACTCTCAATTAATTAAATACAAGATAATCAAACTAAAGTGCGAATGTAGGAAACTGGAGCTAAGGGTATTTTGTGGTTTTATATAAAAACATTTATTTTTTTTTCGAAAGAAATCAAATAATTCTCAAGTAGAAGGATAAAGTTTAAATTGTCCTCATATATTGACCACAACAGGTAGAATATCTCTCGAAGGTGTCCTGGAATTTGATGTCAACTTTTTACTGCTATGCAAGGCCGTAGTCGAAGGGGGGTGGGCGGGGTTTAAACCCCCTCCAAAATTTTATGAACAAAATATATATGGCTTTTTAATTTTATGGTTCAAACACGATCAAAATTAATGTACAAGTACAAATTAAAGGGCTGTGTAACTGTAAAATGCACTTTAGAGAGCTTCTAGAGGTGTTTAATATGTAGAATTTTGTCTATCTTAGGTAGTTTATAATACTATAAATATAGTATAAATATAATATTATAAATACCTAACATAAATACTTCAGAGAGCTTCTAAAGGTGTTTAATATTTAGAATTTTTTTAGCCTTCGGCAGTTATGGTGTTGTGTTGCCATAAAAAAAACTTCAGATAGCTTTTAGAGGTGTATAACATTTAGATTGTGTCCTAAAATCAGGCAGTTAAGGGGTTATGTTGCCATAAAAAAACATTTTGGATAGCTTCTAGAACGGTTTAAAACTTATAATTTTTTTCTAGCCTCCGGCTAATGGAGGATGTACCCGCCAAACTACTACCCCCCCCCCCCCCCTTTTGAAATTATTGACTGGCTACGGCCTTGCCGCTATGTTCATGAGTAATGGATATAATTCAAGAATTGTTGAGATTACTATATGTATAAAATTAAATTATATGCTTATACTGAAACAATATTTGAATTCATTATGGACGAAAAAAAGTTTTGCTATAAAAAGTGCAAAAAAAACCATATCTTTACTGCCGTTCCCTACATTTACACCTTAACATTTGTCGCAGTTATTGTTCACAAATGTTTTTCACGTCTACGTTGAAAATAGGCATTTGAATCAAGCGTCAATCACCTACCAATGAATTATCCAGGCTCATCTTAGATGTTATGTTCTAAGCCATAAAGTATTCTTTAATTTAAGGCAGCCTCTGCGATGAACATGTGCGATCATAACTTTATTTATAGCCATCAAAGCAAAGAGCGGTTGACGTTTTTATAAATGAGGTCCCTCCCTGGTCAGTCATTAAACTTGTACAATTGATGGTTTTTAGTTTAGTTTGTTTGTATGTTTGGTTTGTCTGCGAGTCATATGAGATAGCATAAACCTGTATATAAAATGTATTTTTATACCTGCCTTTCAAATATTATATTATGTTACATACTTAAATATTATTAATTAAAATCCATTTTGAAGCTGTTTAGCTATGAAACTGGCCCTCCTATTTTGTTTTAAGTATTTTTAAGTATCTTTATATAGATTTTGAAATATTGTGTTCCCTTTGATTTGATTTTTCCGTTTCATTGTTGTTGTATTTTGTATCGCTTATTTCTGCCCATCCGGACTGTCTGTATATTTATACCAATTGAGGAGGAAGAAGAGACTTAGAAGAAACGTACCTGCATTTGCGTGGAGGGAGAGTGAGAAAACAATAAACCACTTTGATACACACCCTACCTAGATTAAAACCCAACCTGCGCGGTTGTTGGCAAACCAGACTAAACTGTATTGAGTGTTTGTCCAAAGATACAAGACATGTATCCACTGACCACTGAACAATTTTAACAACAGGTTAGCACAGTCAGTACTGGCGAACAAAGCTCACCTACGTTAAACAAGGAGTAGGCCTTGGTTGTTGGTCGCTTAGTTTCATGAATTGGTGACACAATTACTATGGGTACGAATGACGGGATCGCTAGCGGAAAGTACCAGGGGGCGGGGGGGGGACAACCTCCTCCCCCCTCCCACTTGCCCGATAATCTTCCTCAAAATTAAACATTCTTAGTGTCGTAAAAGAATTGTTTTATTCAAAAAATTGATAGTCTACGTTTGTAACAATTCATAGATTTGTTTAGAATGACCCAAACAAACAAACTCTCAACCTTACGGGGGTTTTTCTGCGCTCCTTTTGCCAGTTGAGTCCTTCAACACTGGGCCGCGCTAGTATCCCTACTGGGTGATGATAGGACTAACCGTAGCGATCCTAGTGTTGAACTACTTAATCTGACAAAAGGAAATCAACCATTTTAGCCTGGAGGTTGAGTATCTAGGTATATTATTTGTCTGTGTCCATGGCCTACCCCTACGGTAACATTTTGTGTGGTCCACTGGCTTATAAAATATATAAAATAATTTCAAGAAAAATATTGACAAAATACAGATGTATATTTTACATAGGCAACTAATAAAATAAATACGTGTTTTACATTATTTTATTTTTTTATACGAAGATTACGTTTTTATACTAATGAACTTTCAACAGGAAAACGACAACTCTAGTAGACAAGACAGATTGCACTACCTCCTGCTACACAAAATCTAAAAATAAGAAAAAAACAATAGAGAACATTCTTACGATAAATCCAAAATTTCACTTGTCGGAGACCAATATGTTAATATTATGTATTCAATCTAAATATTGTTTGTACAGTATTGTAGCCGACAAGAGACCGAAACTTTGGCCCTTGGACTTTAAAAGGTTGTATACACCGGGTATAATACGAAAATCTTGCAATAGAGTGGACTGGCGAAGATGATATTGGGGCTTAGAATACCGAGTGTGATTTTCCTAAATGGTTTCCCACTATCCCTCCACGCAAATGCGGGTTTACTTCCTCTAATTCAACCTTCCCAATTCCTAAATCCATTAACGTAATTAGTACTTAAAGCGTATAACCGAACGGGTAGTAAGACACGGTGCTAAATATTAAATTTAAATTAAAAATTAAGTTACTAAACCCCGATCACCCTGTCATCGGAAGTCTAGTACTATAACACGAGAATGACGCGTTATACTATGCGTCCACCAAAGCAAGTTAAGAGAATATTTGTATTTTCTAATTTAAAGTGTAAAAAGATTTCGTTCTGTCCTCCCTATAATTAAAAGCTAGCGACGCCTATGGATTGAATTTTCCTTCTTGAACACAGAAGTCCCGACGTAAACGTTGACCTTAACCTCCCTTCAAGTGCTGTTACGTCGATCTGCTACACTAAGAGAACTAATCTGAGAAAACAACTTTGGCACAGGTTTGTGTGTTTAGCTTGGTAAACAGTTTACTCTGTTGTACACATATCTCAGCAGTAATACTAGGAGTACTGTTACATACAGTTTGTAAACTTGAATACTTTAGTAAATATACACCCCATAGCAAAAACAATCAAGGGAAAAAAAAACCAACTAATCGGTGGTTGTATGGCCTAACGCGCCGCTCAAATTTTGGCCTTTTTTTTTTGTGGTGGAAATGGAAGATCGGGCTAGAATTACGGTCAAGTGATTTCTCTTAAATAGTTTACCACTCACCCTCCATAAAATACGAGTACATTTCCTCTCAAATTCTACCTTCACCATCCTTATTCCCTTAGCGTATAACACGAACGGCTATGAAGCGGCGGTGAAAATAAAACAATTAACGAGTAAAAAGTCATCGTTTAGTAACAGTCATATTATAAAGTTCAATGAATACAGTTTAAGGTGTATCTTTAATAGGAGTATAACTACCAGAGTGACGGGGGTAAGAGGGACACGTCCCTCTTAAAATTGATATGGTCCCTCCATAGGAAAGACTAGACCATTGATCGAATGAGTGTTAAACCTATATAATCATATGTACAAATATATTTAGAGGGCTGATATTTAAGGGTGTTTTTTTCTTAGAGCAGGCCCAGCGCAAGGGTTTAATGTACCCATCTTAAAATATGTACCCCACCCCTGCGAGAAGCAAAATCATAATGATAGGATGCCAAAATACCGGGCAGTAAAAGGATTAATATTTAAAAAATAGATCGATAAAAAATAAGTGGTGTCCCCACCCCCCTCCAGCCCTCACTTAATCTGTGTGTGCAAATCTATTATCACATTTCCTTTTCTCTTAATATTTTCGGAAGCTTTGAATTCTTATCAAAGTGATTCGCTGACAAAGTGACCCCTAATATCATAAAACCATCAAAGTGATTATGTTGTTAATCAATATTTTATAAACATATAGTCTCGTTACTTAATAAAACAGTGAGATGTTATTGCTTTATTTATAAATAATTATCATATTATTCAATTTAAATACAATAGGATACCCGCCTTGGTGGCGTAGTTAGCTAACGCGCTTGTCGAGTTGAGCTCGACTGCTGAGGACGGGGAGATCAAGGCTCGAATCTCGGTCGGGTGAACTGGGGGTGGTTTTTCCTAAATGGTTTTCCACTCTCCCTCCACGCAAATGCGGGTTCACTTCCTCTAAATCAACCTTCCCAATTCCTAATCCACCAAAGTAATTAGTACTTAAAAAGCGTGTAACCCGAATGGGTAGTAAGACGCGCTGCTAAATATTACAATAGGATTTGGATAGTTCGACAGTGGCTAATTCAAAAAATTGGTCAAGTCGAACCCATCTTTACAACTTATGAAATTCCTATCTATATCAATGATTAAAAATAACATCAAATTTAGAAGGAAATATTTTGATAATTCTAAGCCTACACATTATTAATATTGTTCGAGTTTTTGGTCATTTCAAACCTCGATGAGGCAGCGAGCGGCCCATAAAACTCCGAGGACCGACTAACTACCCTCCGGCCGGCCGCCCAACTCCGTCACAACCCAGCCAGCCGGCCAGCAAAGACTTTTTCTTGTAGGGCATATTAAAGAGTCATGTTTATGCGACTTGTCCAAAAACAATTCAAGAACTTAAAGAAAAAAATTGAGGGTTTGTAGAAAATTGTCAATATTATGTTGTTATTTTAAGTTTAATTTGAAGTATTTAGTAGTTAAAACAGTAAAGATATAGTATTATTAAATGTGTCAACATTTTCTCCCCCACCCTATACAACAAAATACTTTTGAGATTTTCTCAAACTAAATTCCAACACCTTTAGCTCAGTCGGTAGCGTGTTTGTCTACAGAGCTCAACGTCCCGGGTTCGATTCCTGGAATGGCCAAAAAAATTATCACTGGTGAAAATATGTGAGTTTACCCTTTCACAGTGAGATTTAACGGCCAGAAACTGGATGTATATCTGGTCTAGAACTAAGTCATGTACTGATATAATCAGTCGGTTCAAAAAGTGCAGGTTTATTACCTCAAATAAATGAAACCTTAAAATATGAAGAAGAAAAAATTACCTCTGATGTTTCATTCAAGTCTACAGTTAGTTTGAAACATATTTTAGTTGTTATGGTATTGCCATTATTTTTATCCGGATCTGTCGCCATTCTTCCAGCTTACAATGTGTAACATAGAAAATAATAAAATAATGTCCATTCGTTCACAACTCACTGTCTAAATAATATATTTCCATAAACGTTTGCCACAATTAATGAAACTCATTAATCACCGTTATCACTTCAATGATACACTATTTATACTAGGATTCTGGTGGAAACAGGTATTTGACAGCTACAAAAGATACTAAAGATATTTTAATATATTCATACGTAAAGTGATGTGCTCTGCACCTGTCTGTTTCTATAGATATTATCAGTACCTACGAGATAACACTAATAATATAGTGAAATGTGATCAATGCCGACTGCAAAATATATGTTTTCATTTAGTCAACCTTTATTCCTACCAGAATCCATCTGTAATTCCCAACTACAACGCAGATAATATTTATACCACCACTGAACCAAACGATTATAAGAATCTGTCAGACCACCTGAACATAACAACTAAAACAACCTGTTCTGTTGCCATTACCTTGACTTGTCACTTAAGAGCGTGTATCATAGCAGACCCAACTAAGCTCGCGCGAGGTATTGGAGTAGAAGGGAAATGAAAAGACCAAGATATGCCAGAAATGAGTGTAGTGCATTCGTATTTGAACGCTTACTCGGCGGTTTCTGTGGTGACGATAGGGGACAAAGCGAAAAGTTTCTTGCTAAGTAATAAGTAAAGTACGTCCCTATTAAAACAGAATAAATATATGTGCACAATGCTTAGATGTGAAGCCATTCTTAAATGGTCAAAAACGGCCTTTACAATGCAGTTTTTATCCAAATATATAATTATATTATTATTATTATTATTATTATTAGCACCACGTCTTACTACCCGTTCGGGTTGTACGCACTTACGCTAATGTGTAATGGTTGGTGATTGTGAGATGAAATGGAGGACCTACAGTTGAACGTGGAATCCGAACCACGGTGGAGGCCTGGCATTCCCCACATTCACAAGATGTCTTGTCAGAGGTGAAGGAAGGGTTTGGTAATCATATAAATCTGTGCCGGGACCGAGCCCCGGACCTTCAGTACAGAGGTCCGACCCCTTAACTTTAGACCACCAGGTCACCTACTTTTATCCAAATAACATTTCGTATTTTAACAATTTTCAGTATTAGGAACATCTATTAACTCTTTATGCCCACTGATGTTTAATCGGAAATGATTCATGTGCAATAGTGTTCGTGTAAATTTACGATTTCAAGGCGACTGTATCATTGAGTTGATGGGTATGTGATGCACGCTCTTAAACTACTCATGCGAACTTCTTTTTTTAATCTCTTGTTATTATTGAATTATTATTTTATTTGCTCGTCCTCTCGGCCACGATGATGTCATAAAAAAATGCATCGTGATTGGCTGATGAGTTCCCTCTGATTAGTTGGAACAACACGATTGTTGTTACGCTCCGCCTAAAAGACAGTCGCGAGTCGTGAACGACAACGTTCAAGCGGTATCACTGGTTCGAGTCTCAGCGCCGGAAATATTAGAGGAGGTTAAGCGTGAATCGTTAAACATTCAATTTTATCATGTTATTTGTGCTAAAAGGCGATATTTCAGGGATGGGGTGGGTTATATTTTAAAACTAACACGTGGTATTGGTGGACCCAGCATGTTACTTAGGATGTTGCAAACTAAAAGATTCATACATAACTAAAACAACAAAAATTATAATTAAGCACATGTTACAATAAGGTAAAATAATAAAATGTACACTTACATTCACCCTGAAAGGTAGCAAGCTTACCTTGATGGATTGTACTATGGCGCAGACTGTGGTAGGCTAAAGTAAGACCGTTACATTCCGTGTAAATGTAGTGTACGTACCCACTAGCCTTTTGGCAGTAGGAACTTGAAAACTCATTGCTGTACTTACAAAAGTACGCCACCTATCTCTATCTTGAGCTAGTTTTATCCAGTCCACCTCATTACACTCTAGCTCTATCTTGAGCTAGTTCTATCCAGTCCAACTCATTACACTCTAGCTCTATCTTGAGCTAGTTCTATCCAGTCCACCTCATTACACCCTATCCCTATCTCGAGCTAGTTCTATCCAGTCCACCTCATTACACCCTATCCCTATCTCGAGCTAGTACTATCCAGTCCACCTCATTACACCCTATCCCTATCTCGAGCTAGTTATATCCAGTCAACCTCACTACACCCTAGCTCTATCTCGAGCTAGTTCTATCCAGTCCACCTCATTACACACTATCTCTTTCCGGTCAATTCTAAAGTTATCCTCCCATCTGTGTCTATGTCTTCCCAATGGTATCTTCCCATTGGGTTTGCCAGTCAATATACCCTGAACAAGGTTCTAGATTCTTTCATTCGTGCAGCATGTCCTACCCACCGTAATATGCGAGACTTGATCATCCTAACAATGCATTGTGATGAGTACAGGGTTTGCAACGCATCATTATGTAATCTACTCTACTCCCAAGCATCTTAATTTCCTAGTTAGTTAAAGGTCCTAGGTTTAATTCCTCGCAAAAACAGAGGAAAAAAGTCATACGGGATATAAAAGTTTCCCCTTATTCATAGACAAAACGCATTTATTTATCATAAAATATTTAACGTCCACTTTCTGAACCGACTGATTATATCAGCACACGACTTATAGGCTGACTTAAATCTAGTACAAACACAGTTTAAATAACCCGGCTTAGTTACCGAGTGGTCTATGGCATCACTCGCCTGCTAATGACCGGTGGGGTGATTGAGGTTCGACTCCTGTTCGGGTCTCCTGAGAGAGGTTTTTCTTAAAGGGTTTCCCACTCTCCTTCCACGCAAATTTGGGTATATTACCTCCAAAATGCTTCCTTTCTCGTCCCTACCCCATGTAGTTAGACGTGATGATAAAAAACATTGTTAAAATATTTTAAAATGAAAACTAGATTACGAATAAAGACACTATTTGAGCAATTTGTTGGTTCCAGATTTAAATGACATTTAATCATTATGATTTATGAAGTAAGTTACTAATATTTCATTAAACTTACTAATCAAGAATTATTATGGTCGGAGTATTTTAAATAAAAAATCAAGTACCGTTTGTCAATAATTAGATTTAATTAAAAATGAATGAGGTTTTGCTCATTCTAACCGAGATTAACTGTGAAGTGTTTAGGACTTGACAAGGTACTCAAACAAAAACCATTTGCATAAACACTTGATTCCCTTTAGTTCAGATAACAAGTGAGTTCCACTCTATCATTTGATGTCAATAGTGTTCATTAGTGGGGTTTATTAAAAGTACATTCATAATGTTGGTTAAAATAGAACACTAAAAGTCTGCAATAATAATTAAATAATAATAATAAATAATAATAATAATAATAATTAGCAATGGCCTTTATTTATAGGGGTGAAGTTCAGATGTTAGATTTTTCTACCACTTAAGGTGGGGGTGCTAGTGAGCGTAAGTTTAGTGCATTAATTTTGCAGTTTTTATAGCACAAACATTTTTTGGCCAAAATAAATCAAATATTTCTTCTATAGAATCATAAAGTTTAGTTTTCTGCACATGCTAATCTCAACAGTTATTGAATATCTGTCATGAGCATGGCAGCATTTGGTGACAAACTTTTTAAATAAAGAGAAAAGTTTGTCACCAAAGGCCGCTATGCTCATGACAGATATTCAACAACTGTTGAGATTAGTATGTGCAGAAAACTAAAATCTATGATTCTATAGAAGAAATATTTGATTTATTTTGGCCAAAAGTGTTTGTGCCATAAAAACTGCAAAAATACCACCCTAAACTTACGCTCACTAGCAATCCACCTTAATGCCGGGATCACGATCAACTTAACGTAACTTAATGTAACGTTCACTTAAAGTTAACTTAACTTATGTGTGATCACGATTCACTTAACTTAACGTAACAACTCGAGCCAAACATATGCATTCTCGAGTATGATCTGTGGTTTTGTACTATTTGTAAAGTGATGATCTGTGAATGTTTACAGTTTTCAATCATATACTAAATAAATATCTATTATTAAACTTTTTTGATAAATTTAGTTCCCTATTTTAGTTTAATTATTTTGTTTCAATGTCTGATCACTAGAACTTACGCTAAAGAGTAAACATTGGTCATAATACCAACAAATGAATTACTAAATAGCCCTGTTGACGTCACTCGCATAATGATTGGCTGGCTAGATCTAGTGATACCCTTCAAGTAACGTTCACTTAAATAAAAGACCTCCCAAGACATCTCTTGCGTTAAGTTAACTGCAAGTCAACGTTAAGTTAAGTGCATCGTGATCGCTTCCATTTAAATACACAAGGAGGTCCTTTACGTTAAGTTACGTTAAGTTGATCGTGATCCCGGCATAACTTTGGATTAATTAATAGCCTACAAAACAAATTGAAAGGTAATCCAAAAGGTTAGTGTGAAAGAAGCGTGTAACGTTGTTTTGGACATTTTGAGAAGAGGTGTTTGGAACGAGTTACGAAGCAAACATATGAAGGTAGAGTGTGTTTATCAAAAGGAAGGGGCAGGCCATGTTAGACGCGGTTAAATGTGATAGATGAATGTGTGAAAAAGAGAAACATTAAGAGTTTTTAGAATAAAAAAGCATATATGTCTCGGTGTATTGATGTTGTTGAAGTGAAGGCCTTCAGAACGGATAGGGAAGTGCTGAGAAAGTTAGTGAGGACGGATTAGGCATGGAGTTGTTTTTTGAGCTGTATACAGTTTTGGCCTACACCGTAAAGGAACGACGTGATTAGGTATATATATCATTCAAAGCTCAAATTATTTCAAAAACTAATTTTAGTTTATTTGACAAGTTATATTTAATTGTATGTTAGGAGGCGAATTATCT
Organism: Timema cristinae; assembly: GCA_039000515.1. NCBI lineage: Eukaryota > Metazoa > Arthropoda > Insecta > Phasmatodea > Timematidae > Timema > Timema cristinae. The sequence goes on along the minus strand of JBCFYV010001955.1, from coordinate 11,183 downwards.
AATTTGTTCCAAGCCTGCGATGCCAAAAGAGAAAACTATCGAGAATATTAATGTTTACAACTATTTGACGTACACTATAGTTTTAAAATAAGAGACTAGACTGTGAAAGTATTATTGTGTCAGGTGTATTTTATGAGATCTTAATGTTTTATTTATTTGTTTTAAACGACGTCTTATTATATAATCGTGACATATAGTCCGCGTGTATTATTATTAGCACCGCGTCTTACTACCCGTTCGGGTTATACGCACTTACGCTAATGTGTAATGGTAGGGTGATTGTGAGATGAAATGAAGGACCTACAGTTTAACGTGGGATCCGAACCACGGTGGAGGCCTGGCATTCCCCACATTCACAAAGTCCGCGTGTACCCAACCAGTCTAGTGTACTGAAGGTTTTCTTTAAATGTTTTTTTTAATCTCACTTATCTGAAATTCGGGTACGGTTCTTTTAAATTCTACTTCACTCATGTTTAACTTATTAGTGAAAAATATGCAAACAGCCTGAACTGAAAAGTTCAATTTTTATAGGAAGAACATTAGAATTCACCAACATTGATTGGAAGTTACTAACATTTGACATTATAGAAATATGTTTTATGTGATTGATTTATTATATATATTTTATCTAAAAAAATTATAAATACTTTTAATAATACCTCCTTATAGATGTAACAACTTACATTGTAACAACACTCACCAACTCGGACAGACAACTGGGACAGCGATGTAACGACTTACATGGTAACAACACTCGCCAACTGGGACAGCCAACTGAGTCAACACGCGGCACTAGCTTGACCGGCGACCTACGCTCTCGCCAAATACATCGGACTGACTGAAGGCGTGTCCGCGCCTGCCGGCAACGAGGCTCGACCACGTGTTCGGCCAGCAGAGAAGATGGATAGAAGAGTTCCGTTTCCGCCTTCGCCGAGCTTCGAGAAGGTGCTAGGTGTTCGATATGAGTCTCGAACCTCTCCTCCCCCTTGTTTGTAATGTTCTCCAACCTTCCTTTCCTTCGATCCGCCCCCCTTCTCTGAGAATTATATTTCGTATAAATACTAGCGGTACCGGGATCTCAGGTCACTTACTACCCCACCGGCTCGAGGATAAGAGGTGAGGGCAGCGACTGGGTTTCGGGGGTTATTACTTTCCTACCAAAATTACTATTTCGGCGTCATGGGGGGAACTCTTTCTAAATTGCTATTTGGACTTTGTTATTAACTTATGTTTATTTGAATATTGACTATGCTACGCGCTTATCGCTGCTGGGAGTTAGACCGTCGCTTTCGCCACCACTTATATTCAGGGTCTGGGCCCTATTCAAATGTACTTCATACATTTGCCAATATTAGCTTTTAGCCTGAGATTGTCAGGTCCTGGGTTCGAAACCCGGCTTATGTTGTTTTCGAGTATAGCTGTTTCTGGACTCATCTTTGTTCGCCAAGTTAAACGCCTAGGGTTGTTAAGTTATTATTACCTTGTGGCCTTGTTTGATTGCTATGACGTCACGTTTGCTACGGGCGTCTGTAAGAAAGATATATATTTATACTAGGGTGGATAACTTAAACGCTAGAGTAACCAGTTTAGGAACTAATCAATTTAACGAAGTAACCAAAGACCATGTCACTGAGATCCCGGACCGTTACCTTTGATGGGTTTAATGTAATGTGACTTGTTTTGAGGAGGTAACGTTTATGTTTTCCTTTGATGTAATTGGTTTCCGCGATGGACGGAAAAGCGCGCTTCACGCGGTGTTGATTGTTTGCTCAGCTTGTTATTGTTTTTTTGACTAAATAAAATTGTTATGTTCATTCAGGTAACTCTTTACCTAATTTACTGCCTCTCTCACCTAATAGATATTAAGGGGGGGGTTGCAAAATGGTAGCAGAGCATGGTTAGCATGGTTAGCATGGTTTACGTGGTTTACGTGGTTTACGTGGTTTACGTGGTTAGCGTGGTTAACGTGGTTAACGTGGTTAACATGGTTAGCGTGGTTAACAGTGGTTACATGATTGATGGTTACTGGTTAGTAATTATTGGCTTTATAATTTCGACGTTTATGTCTATATTGTGCTCTTGGTCCTTAGTTCATGCCTCGAACGACTATGGCTCTATAAAGTATGGGCTTGGAAAGATGCCGAGAAATTAAACAAAAAAGGGAAATATGCCAGAGGGTTATATTTTATGTAATACATTGTACTAATACCTATTTGTATCTTTTTTCATACTGTCATTGGCCATGGCTCCTCCGCTGAAACCAGGCGACAAGCCATCAACCAACCTGACGAGATCTGATGTCTACAGACTGAACCGTGAACAACTTATCGCCGAGCTCCAAAATTGGTCCACCCCTACTCCACCCAACGCAACGGTGGGTGAGTTAAGGTCTATTTTATGCGAACTGGTGAGTGAGGTTGGGGAATCTCCGGCAGGTTTTAGCATGGACACAGTTGCGAGTGGTGAACAACCGATGACGCCCTCCCCTCCCCCCGTCCTCCAAACGCCAGCGGTATCTGTTAAATGTCATAGTAAGGTCCTATTGGAAATATTAGGTCACATTCCTGTGTGTAGTGGTCAGAACTACACGGAGTTATTTAACTTCTTGGTTGAAATTAGCCGGGCATCCCGCCTTAAACTCGTTAGTGAGCCCGAGTTTTTGACATTGTGTTTGTCCAAAACGTCGGGATTCTTAACCGAATTATTTTCCGGGGGAATTCAGGCAGGTTTATCAGTTAAGGCTGTAACTGACCAGATTCTTAATACGTTGTTACCTAGTAGAGTTAGACAGAAGTTATGCAGGGAGGTTGTGCATAGATTTCAGTTTCCTTGTGAAACTTTTAGGAACTTTGTTCTATCTATCACGGAGGCAGCTCGCGTACTCAATGCCGATCTTAAGGAGCCTGAACTTGTAAATATTATTTTGGAGAATGTGTCGCCGCTTACCAGGCGCCATTTTGTGTTCTCAAGTAAACCAACTTGTATACTTGATCTCTATGCCTTGGCTTCGCACGTTGAAGAGACTCTTCTATCAGAAGAGGAATATCTCAATGCGCGTGCGCCTGAGGTGGTAAGCCGCGCGCAGTCGGGTTCGAATCCCGGAGCAAGTTCCCCTGTGCCGCTTATCGGCGCTCGTCCGCTCGGGAACCGTTCTAGGTACTTGGGGGGTAGTAACCCTGTGGGTGCTAACCAAGGGGGCCGCGGGCCTCGTGACATTTCTAGAGTTAGATGTTTCCGCTGCAATAGATTGGGGCACGTTCAGAGGGAGTGCAGGCAGGTAAACTATTAAGGCGCGCTCGCGACCGTGGTACGGCCGCGTCTGTAAGTTTTATGCCACGGATTTTGAATCCCATGATTAATGTTTGTATTGGTCCTGTGGGATGTTTAGGGTTATTTGATACTGGGGCGAGCAACTCCTTCATTAGTGAGAAACTTCTTGATATTATTGGGGGCAAAGTTAATATTATGTGTGAAGATATTGGCCCGAAATCGTACACTGTTGCGAATGGGCAATGTTTAATGGTAGACCATAAGGTACGTCTCTCCTTTAAAATTGACAGGTTTTCTTGGAAACGTTCCTTTTACGTAGTGCCGACCCTCCCGTTTGACATGATTTTGGGGAACGATTTTTTGTTTGAGACCAACGCTAGGTTGGATATGGGAAAACGTATTGTCTCCTTTAGTTTTGCGACCGAGAAAACGCCGCCATGCTTGTTTCCTTTGGATAGGGATAAAGAGGCCACTCAAAGGGTAGTTAACCGGTTTTCTGATGTAATCACAGATAGGTGGGGGAAATGCGACATTCTCCCTTACGACATTGTTGCTCTTGACAACATCCCCGTACGGTCAGGGCCATACTCATGCGCTCCTCCCAAAATGGAGATTTTTAGAGATCTGATTTTCGACTTAGAAAAAAAAGGGGTCATTCGCCCGTCTAAATCACCTTATGCCAGCCCCGCTTTCATTATTCCCCGCAAGGGCAAGGGGCATCGCCTCATTGTTGACTACAGGAAACTTAATAAGAAACTTGTTTTCGATCCTTATCCGATGCCTAGCCTAGAGTCGGCATTCCAACACCTTGGTAAAGCCAGGTATTACAGTCTCATTGATCTTAACGCTAGCTTCCTCCAATGCGCGCTCTCAGAGCCATCCAAGAAATTTACCGCCTTTGTAACTCCGTGGCAGGTTTATGAATTTAACCGAGTCCCGTTAGGCATTAGTTGCGGGGGACAAGCGCTTAGTAGAGTGTTAGATCATATTCTTGCCGACTTAAAATTTAAATTTGTTTTCAATTATCTCGATGATATTTGCATTTATAGTAATTCACTTCAGGACCATTTGCGTCACGTAGAAACTGTGTTAGAACGTCTGCGCTCTGCTGGACTCACTGTTAATCCCGAAAAGGTTACATGGGCTAAGGAGTCAGTCCCGTATCTGGGATATGTTATTTCCCGGGGAAATTTGCTCGTTGACCCTGAGCGAGTCAAGCCTATTCTTGACTTCCCTACCCCGAAGAATTTAAAGGGAACTTCTAGGTTTTTGGGGATGTGCGCTTATTACGCCAGGTTTATCCCCTCTTTCTCTGAGTTAGCTTACCCGCTAAACAGCCTTAAGAAAAAGGGAGCTGTATTTGCGTGGGGTCGGGAACAAAATGAGGCCTTTCTCGCCCTCAAACGGCACCTTGTCTCTCCGGCGGTATTGCGCATGCCCGACTTCTCCCTCCCTTTTATTTTACATGTTGATGCGTCGTCAATTGCCCTCGGCGCGGTGCTTTCGCAGCGAACCCCTGATGGATGTAGGCCGGTAGCGTTCGCCAGCAAGACCTTAAATGCTGCTGAGAAAAAGTACAGTACGTACGAAAGGGAATGCCTAGGTTGTGTTTTCGCAGTAGAAAAGTTCTCAGACTACCTAGAGCTTAGAAAGTTTGACCTGTATACAGACAACATGGCGCTGACCTGGCTATGGAACCACCCCAAACAGTTGGGTAAAATAGGCCGCTGGATCTGGAGGCTTTCTAGGTTTGACTTCACTACCCATCATGTCGCGGGTAAAGAGAATGTTGTAGCTGATGCGTTGTCGCGGATGGCAGAGGATCTTGACCCTGTAGGAGATGAAGCGGAGGCGGGAACGCTAGGCGTGATTCACACCATCCCTGAATCTTTTATTTCAATTGGTGCTCATCAGGCCGAGGATGAATTTTGTAAACAGCTCTTAGATAGGATTAGAACTGGGGAAGTAGTTGGGAACTATCGCCTGCGCAAGGGTCTCTTAGTGACTAATATTAGGGGGAGACCCAAATACTATATTCCCGAGAAGCTCAGGCCTATGCTACTTAAGTATTTCCACGATTCTGTTTTGGGTGGGCATTGTGGGGTGCTCAAAACTGAGAGGAAAGTTTCCAAGGAGTTTTATTGGCCCAACTTGCCCAAGGACGTAAGGGAATGGGTGCGCAAGTGTGAGGCCTGCCAAAGGGCCAAACCCTCACAAAACTCGAAATTTGGTTTTCATTCTGCTGACGTTGCCACACGCCCCTGGGAGAAAGTTTTTGTTGACTATGTTGGGCCCCTTACGCGTTCCTCCCAGGGCAACACGTCTATTTTGGTAGTGCTGGATGCATTTTCTAAATTTGTGGTGTTAATTCCCCTTAGGAACATGAAGGCATCTACGACTGTGAATGCCTTATCTAGGCGGGTGTGGGGCGTTCTTGGAACCCCTAAGGTTGTGGTTAGTGACAATGGCCCCTGTTTCCGTTCCAAGGCTTTCAAAGACATGTGCTTCTCGTGGGGGGTCAAACACGTGACCACCAGCCCATACTACCCCTCCCCCAACCACGTTGAGCGTTTTAATAGGAATTTAAATGTGGCGCTAACTATTTTCCACCACCAGGACCACTCTCATTGGGACAAGGACCTCGACTTTCTGAACGTCGCGTTCAACTCTGCGTACCACGAGTCAGTCGGAGCCACTCCTGCCTCGGTCTTCTTGAATAGGGATTTAAACCACCCCCTCTTAACCACGTGGGATGTTGACCCACTCTTATCTGACGCCCATGACCGCCCCTTTGAAGAGAAGTGTGAACTCGCCTATAAAAATTTGTTAAAGTCTAGGAGGAAAGTAGCTGCTACTTACAATCGGGGACGTGTCCCCGTCCCGTTTAATGTGGGTGACAAAGTAGTTTGTAAATGCTTCCCCTTGAGCTCGGCGATGGACAAGACGTCGGCTAAGCTGGCATTCAAATGGAGTGGGCCATGGCACATCGACAAGTTCCTAACGCCTGTCTCAGTCCTACTAGTGGACATTGCGGACCCCTCTGTAACCCGCCGCGCCCACGTTAGCCACCTCAAGGCGGTGACGTAGTGAGTCCACGTCCTGTGCAAGAAGGCAGGACGTGTTATTGGTTAAGAATTATTTATGTGTATATGGAGTAAAATTTAGGAATTATCATAGGTTATATAAGTATATAGTGTAAAGTTTAGGATTTATCGTAGGTTATGCTTATTTGTTATATTGGACATTGATTCAAATCTTAGGGGTAGGCCTACCCGAACTTCTATATATATCTAATGGTTAGTGACTTATGTTTGAGTGTCGCTCTGGGAACTTGGAAGAATCCATACGCGTGTGTGCGCGCGTACTATATGAAAAAGGAAGATGATGCAGTGCTTGCCCTTGTAGAACACTCTTGTTCCTGTTGTGTCTACTTGGAGGCATAGCCTCATGTGGATGCGCACTAAGTGCCGTGATGAACTGGATTAGATGGACTGCGCCTGCCAGCAGCCGTGTCAGAGCATTGTAGACTGTACACTTATATTATTTTTGTAACTGTAGTTTATTTGTTCTCAGAGAGGTCTTCACCCTTCCCTCCCCTTCCCTTTTGGTTCGGGGCGAGATATCGAACGCGTCGTCTACAGAAGACGGAGGCTGGCTGGGCCGACTGATATGTGGGACGAGTCTCAGCTTCAATGGGTCGTCAGAAAGAAGGAGAGCGAGAGCGTCAGTGCCGTGCGTGTAGTACTCCGGCGTGAGCTACTCCAGGATCTGTCAGAGCGCCACTACCGGGTGGGCTTACTACTTGACCATGAGGCCGGCTATCCAAGGACTGTCATGAGGGTTCGTGTGGATCATCTCCCCATTGTCTGCCACTAACGGCAGGGAAGGTACCGCCCTGCCGTTACGCCTACTGCTGAGGACTCCTTCTGACATCCCGTCAGGGGGGGAGGATGTAACAACTTACATTGTAACAACACTCACCAACTCGGACAGACAACTGGGACAGCGATGTAACGACTTACATGGTAACAACACTCGCCAACTGGGACAGCCAACTGAGTCAACACGCGGCACTAGCTTGACCGGCGACCTACGCTCTCGCCAAATACATCGGACTGACTGAAGGCGTGTCCGCGCCTGCCGGCAACGAGGCTCGACCACGTGTTCGGCCAGCAGAGAAGATGGATAGAAGAGTTCCGTTTCCGCCTTCGCCGAGCTTCGAGAAGGTGCTAGGTGTTCGATATGAGTCTCGAACCTCTCCCCCCCTTGTTTGTAATGTTCTCCAACCTTCCTTTCCTTCGATCCGCCCCCTTCTCTGAGAATTATATTTCGTATAAATACTAGCGGTACCGGGATCTCAGGTCACTTACTACCCCACCGGCTCGAGGATAAGAGGTGAGGGCAGCGACTGGGTTTCGGGGGTTATTACTTTCCTACCAAAATTACTATTTCGGCGTCATGGGGGGAACTCTTTCTAAATTGCTATTTGGACTTTGTTATTAACTTATGTTTATTTGAATATTGACTATGCTACGCGCTTATCGCTGCTGGGAGTTAGACCGTCGCTTTCGCCACCACTTATATTCAGGGTCTGGGCCCTATTCAAATGTACTTCATACATTTGCCAATATTAGCTTTTAGCCTGAGATTGTCAGGTCCTGGGTTCGAAACCCGGCTTATGTTGTTTTCGAGTATAGCTGTTTCTGGACTCATCTTTGTTCGCCAAGTTAAACGCCTAGGGTTGTTAAGTTATTATTACCTTGTGGCCTTGTTTGATTGCTATGACGTCACGTTTGCTACGGGCGTCTGTAAGAAAGATATATATTTATACTAGGGTGGATAACTTAAACGCTAGAGTAACCAGTTTAGGAACTAATCAATTTAACGAAGTAACCAAAGACCATGTCACTGAGATCCCGGACCGTTACCTTTGATGGGTTTAATGTAATGTGACTTGTTTTGAGGAGGTAACGTTTATGTTTTCCTTTGATGTAATTGGTTTCCGCGATGGACGGAAAAGCGCGCTTCACGCGGTGTTGATTGTTTGCTCAGCTTGTTATTGTTTTTTTGACTAAATAAAATTGTTATGTTCATTCAGGTAACTCTTTACCTAATTTACTGCCTCTCTCACCTAATAGATATTAAGGGGGGGGTTGCATAGATTACTTAATGATTTGTCTTTACATTATTAATCATACGGACTTTTAATGTAATACAAATTTAATATTTTCATCTACGTCATACTGGCAACATGAACTACAATAGTGCAGAGAGCTATACAAGAGATGTATTATATTTTCACGTTTATCCTATTAGAACCGATCATTATAAACCATAAATTATTATTATTAGCACCGGGTCTTACTACCCGTTCGGGTTATACGCACTTACTCTAATGTGTAATGGTAGGGTGATTGTGAGATGAAATGGAGGACCTACAGTTTAACGTGGAATCCTAACCACGGTGGAGGTCTGGCATTCCCCACATTCACAAGTTGTGATTAATACACGTCTTGTCAGAGGTGAAGGAAGGGTTTGGTAATCAAATAAATGTCCCGGGACCGAGTGGAATAGCAATAGGGATAATTGCAAGGTTGGCGACAGGCGGAGGGAAATGTTTTCACATTTTAAGAACGAACAAATCACCTACAGTGAAATAGAGTTATTAGTCAGTTTTTGCCTGACGTTGCCTGGATCCAATGCTTCTGTTGAACACATATTCTCTCTCATGAATGCATTATGGACAGATGAAAGGAATCGCCTTCAATTGGAAACAGTGAAATCGCTTCTTCTATTAATAATAATATTTAGCACCACGTCTTACTACCCGTTCGGGTTATACGCTTTAAGTACTAATTACGCTAATGGATTAGGAATTGGGAAGGTTGAATTAGAGGAAGTGAACCAGCATTTGCGTGGAGGGAGAGTGGAAAACCATTTAGGAAAAACCACCCCCAGTTCACCCGACCGAGATTCGAACCTCGATCTCCCCATCCTCAGCAGTCGAGCTCCACACGACAAGCGCGTTAGCCAACTACGCCACCGAGGCGGGTCGCTTCTTCTAGTTAAAACATATTTCAAGGATGTTATATGCTCTGACTTTTTTGAGATGATATCTAAAGACAGAAAACTTTTAGATCAAATACATTCCTCAAGCAAGTATGAGTGAGTATGCCTCTGACTCTGCAAAGGCCTCAACCATCAACGTCAACCAGTCTGCCCATCCAGCCCCAGTCATCAGCAGCTTCCGGAAGTGGTGTAAACTCGTGAACAAGCAAGAGGATGTGGACGTGGAGATGAGAAAGAAGAAAGAGGTATAAGGAGAGATAAGATACTTAGTTTAGTTTATTTTAGAAAATGAGATGCATGAATTACTATAGGCTGTATAAATAGGTTGAGGTAGAATTTACGTATAATATGTTTGAAACATGAATAGATCTTAAATGTGTTTCTAATCTCAAGTTCAAATGAGCCAACTTTTTTATTTAATGATAATATAATATTTTCTACAAGCTAACCTAAGTGATCGTTTGAACGTATGGCAAATACACCAAGTTTGTCATTCAAACAAATGTACAGTAGCCCCATGACTTCTTTGGTGCTGACTGACAGCTCAAAGCTGACTTCTGACAGTCAATATTTAGGTATATACCTAAATTTTGACTGTAAAAAGTGACATCTGCTAAACAGATATTTTTGCAGATCATCTGGTTCGGCGTAGGGATACGTAATTTGGTCTGGTAACTTTTTAAAGCGGTCAGTTGTCAGTCAGCACCAAAGAAGCCATGGGGCTACTGTAATCACGTTTTATGATACCTTATTCCTTATATTTTTCAAACTTTCAATATAATATGAAACCAATATACAAGCTAATAGCCAACTTTAAATATAAGTGTAGTCTTTGCAGACTGTATGGCTGATAACTACATATTTAAATTGATTAAATATGTTATTTGTATTTGCACGGTGTTATCTGTAAAACTGAACTGCATATCCTTTAATGTAAATGTTTCTTCAGGCAAGTGTGGTATATAATACTTCATTTTTTTCAAACAATAATACCTTTTTTTTCATCAGAGACATGTTTTCGCATAAGAACATTTAAATTTGTCCCCTCACAATGAAGCAGACGATAAACTTGCGCGTCACGCTTTGGTCCTTGGAAATGCCTATGTTTATGTCCGTCCAGTATAATATAGAGATCACTGGTAGCTGATATCACACAAACACCTTTCAACAGGCACCAAGGCCATACGCACGGGGTAGGGTGGAATAGGGAAGGGTGTTCAAACCCCTCACATTGGGAAATAAATCTACACTGAATAAAACAATATCAATATAATTAAATGAGAACAAAACCTGTTCCGCTAGTAGATTCCAGTGATAAGCGAAATTTGTACTTAATAATTTCTTCCCTGAAGTTTAATATACATCTTGGACAAACTGTTGGTATCAATGTGTCGTGAATGGTTAAGCGTTAAGTGCTGCAAATGATTGTGTGATACATTTTTTTCTTTCTGTGCTTATTTTTTTTATCGTCCCAATAAAATACAAATAATTAAATTATTTTTTATTACTTAGGGAAAAATATAAATAATATTTTATGTCTCACCACAACTATATCACATATAAGGTTATTGTATAGTTAATTATACCTAATCATAACAAAAAAATTATTATTGATTCCCCTCCCCCGCCTTGCAAATATTCTGCATAACGGCCTGACGGACACTCAATGTTTGACAACACGGACGCAAATCAAGCTTCTATTATTGAATTGACTTTTTCCTCTTTAGTGGATGTAAAACCTTGAGTCATGTGTTCATCTCTTCATATGTTAACAATGAGTTGACCCCACCTCGGTGGTGTAGTTAGCTAACGCGCTAGTTTCGTGTTGAGCTTGACTGCAGAGG